>PVLA01012708.1:0-42268 GCA_004027455.1 Hydrochoerus hydrochaeris | reverse complement strand
GGGGGAGGGGGAGGAAAAGAAAAGCAGTTACACCCTTTAAGCCATATCTAAAAGGCAGAAAAGTTTTAGTGACTCATTTATTCCTTAAAAATAAAAGAGAAATACAAGTGATAGGCCAGATCTTTCACAAATTGCAAGGCAGCTTTTATATGAAATGATTTATGATTAAACATTATCTGTGCAGAGAAGCAACTGGCTGCTGTAAGAACTATCATTTGAGCTATCTGATCTCAGCTGTCTGACCACTGAGGCTTCTGATCTCACCTTCACAGCTCTATAATCCTAGCTCATTTTCTAGTATAAAGTCCCACAGCCTGTTTTCCTAAACTGCTATTTGTTCAACTGCCATTTCCCTGCCCCATCTCCAAAATAGGAGCCAAGCGAGAAGGGGTGAGAGAAGAGGAGGAGGAAGGGAGAAAGGCAAGAGGGGAAAAAGAAAAAGGAAAGTGGGGAAAGAGAGACAGACAGACAGAAGCAAAAAATTACAGAGTTGAGTATAGTGAGGGGTGGCTGTAATCACAGCACTCACCGGCAAAGGCAGCAGGATTCCAAGTTCAAGCCCAGTCTAGGCAACTCAGTGACTCGGGGAGTCCGTCTCTAAATAAAAATAAAAATTCAAAATAAAAACATTTAAAGCGCTAGGCATTAAAGAAATGCAAATTAAGACAACACTGGGATTCCATCTTACTTCAAAAAGAATGGCAATCATCAAGAAATCAAATAATAACTAATGCTGGTGAGGCTGGGAGTGGAGAAACCCTTCTACGCAGTTGCTGAGAATATAAACTAGTATCACCACTATGGAAATCAGTATGCAGATTCCTCAAAAAACTAAAACGAGAAATTTCAGCTATTCCCCTTCTAGGTATCTCCCTGAAAGAGTTAAAGGCATCAAATTACAGTGACACACGCATACCCATGTTTATAGCAGCACAATACATAATAGCTAAATCCTGGAAGCTGCCTATATGTCCATCAACAGGTGAATAAAGAAAATGTGCTATTTATACACAAGGGAGTACTACTCTACTACAAAGAAGGATACACTTGAATTATTTGTAGGAATGGATGCACCCTGAGACCATAACGTTAAGTGAAAAATAAAACAGACATACAGGCTTAAATATCATATGGTTTCTCTCAGATGAGAACCCTAAATATAAATAAAGAGGACATAAAAGATAGATGGCAGGATATAAGGGTAGGTCTTTTGCAAATTGGAAGGGGACCAAGAGATAGAGGGAGGGATAAGAAGGGAAAGGGATGAAAAAAAATTGAGATGTGTTCTATACCTATACAAACTCCCCTTAGGGAATGTGATCATTAGGTACTGAAAGGGGGTGGGGTACTCTAGGGCTATACCTCAGTGCAAGGCCCTGGGTTTAATCCCCAGCAGTGAGAAAAGAAAATTCAACGTCCAATAATAAGGAACCAACTGAATTGTTCATTTACATGTAATGGACTCTTTTGAGTCAATTTAAAATGTCACAAAGAAATTTAATAAGGCTCATTCTACAGTGCACTTTACATAATGTTACCAGAGTCAACAAGCAAGTGTCAGAAGTAGTTCCTCATCCAAGTTAAATTTATTTCCCTGAAGGCTTAAAAACCAATATTTAAATGATTATAGTCCAGATTTTAAATTTAAAACAGACAAATAATACACAAACTTACAATAAATTCAACAAACATTTACTGAGCAGCTCTCACGAATCAAATAATATTCTAGGCACAGCAGACCTAGCCATAAATGAACAAAGACACTGCTCTACTGAAATTTACTTTATAGTAACTGTAGTACCTTCTTAATTCAGATCCACCTATGTATGTCAGGACAGATTCCCAGATAGTGTCTCATTCTAAAAAAACAACTACAGCCAGCATTAGTCATTATTAATTGACACAGAAGTTCTCGCCACTGTAGTTTCACAATTCTTAGGCTTTTTTAAACAATGCTCTTGCTGAAATTTATACTCCCTAAAAAACAATACTAAATCCCCACAGTCTGAAGAATCTTCCGAGCATAAAAGAAGTTCAGCAACCTGTTACTGCTAAAGTGAAAGGAGATTTGTTTATCCTATTCATTAAATCAACAAAATACTTCCTGCTAATAAGGTCAAAGAATGAGATGTACTGAAGAGCAAAATGAGAAGTCCTTTAGTTTCAGTGCTTTGTTTACACATGTATGTTAATGAGATAAGAAAGAGGTCCAATTTCTCTTTACACGGGTAAAAGTTAAGTTAGGTTTCCAGAAGGACTTACCAAGTTCAAATAGCTTTACCCTGGTCCACCTGCCAACTTGCAGGTACAGTTCTTAGAAAAGCAAATGTTCTTTCCAAGTCTTCCTTGCTTGCATCAGTTATAGACACTGCTTCTTAAAAATGGTTTATAATGCAAGACCCTGTCTTAAAATAAATACTTGAAAGAATAAATGAATATCTGGGAAAGTAGCTCAGTGTAAAAGCCCTGGACCCAGAACAACAACAAAAACAACAAAAAAGAGCTTTTAATATTTGCCTTATGCACTTGATAAATCATTTCAAAATCGTACATAATGCCTCTACTCTACAGATCACAGTTAAAATAGTTATCTCTAGTTTTCAAGAGCTTAACCTGATTTACAGAGTTAATTAAAAACTCAAGCTTGTCAACTACAATAATGAACACTATAAGGGCCGGGGGTTTAGCTCAGCAGCGTAGCTGCGGGCTTGGCAAACACGAAGTCGTGAGTTCGATTTCCGATACAAAAAAAACAAACAAACAAAAAAAAAAAAACCACTATAGTAGATCCCAGAAGAACATTTATTTAAAAGGAGACAATTCCAAGGCCCAACTTCAAAAATGTGTATCTAGTTAGATTCTCAACACCAGAATGTATTTATCAATTCAATAAATATTAATTCAGTTCTACAAAATGCAAAAACTACTCAAGTGGCTTACAATAAAACAATCAGGACAAACTTGGTCCCAGTCATCCTATAACTAACAGAACATATTCAGGACAAATGGAAACTAGAATGAAGTTGGAGTCAAGCCAGTACAGGGCCTTTCAGCACACTCAATGGCCCTACAATGAACGGAGGTAAAGTTTTAAACGAAGGGGCATAAACACACAGTTGAAGAGAACTGGAAAGATAAGATGGTGGTAGACCAGTGATGGCGAACCTTATTAGAACAGTCATTTCATTTCCCTGAGATTCAGTTTTTAACTTTAAAGTCAGTTAAAATTCCCAAACTGCCTACCACTGTAATTTTCATGGACTATGCACTTTAAAAACATGCTTTTATAAACTAAATATCTCATATAGTTGATATATATTTTAGTAATGATCCATTTTTGGTTTCATAAAATAAAGGAGTTAAAACAATTTTATAGTTCTCTTCTCCACTGTATTATTTATGAGTTAACTTAACTGGGCATAACTAGATCAACCAGTAAATTATTACAGTAAACCAAGTATGAGCTAAAACTGATCTAAAATATTTTTTAAAGAGCGAGGGCAGATGGAACACAACATAAAGCTGAAGTGACTGCTAACAGAAAAGCAGTCAAAAGTAATCAGATGTTTGAGGGGAGAATCTAGATGGCATTCTTTAGACAATCCTTGGTGAGGATTATTATTCTAGAGGAAATTTTTTTGTTATAGTCAGAAAAATATTTCCCAAGCAGGTCTGGTAAATGAGCTTAGAAATCAAACTGATAATAAGCCATGGAAACAGAATGTGATATAAATTGATAAGAAGTAGGAGTGTTTCCAAAAGATAATTTGTAAAAAATTTGTAGAAATTTCTCTTCGGCAACTAGTATATGGTCGGAATACTAATTTAAACACATGTCTTAAAATGCTGCTTTAAAAATCAGACTCTATTTTCTAATAACTAAGCATCAAGTAAAAAAAAAATGAAAGCTATATAAAAGATAAACTGCTGAACCTGTATTTTCAACAAAGGTAAACCAACTGTTACAGATCAACCCTCTTGCTTGAAGACAAAGAGTTGGTCAAAAGATATATATTAAGTATAGTTTTAAATCACTAAAAATCATCAAGGATATAAACTGGTACCCAATATTTTAGAAAATGTTTTGCTGAGTAACTACTAAAGCTAAACACGTCTATTATTCCAGTTTTATTCCTAAAGATATGTAAGAAGGTTCAAAGTAACTTTCTCACAAAACTGAGACCCCAAAAGTTTATTAGAAGTAGAATGAATAAATTGTAATATATTCATGTAGTAGGCTACCACTGAAACAGACTGTACTTTCCAAAAATGGTCACTACAGTATTTCTGGTCCTACATACTCTTCCAAAGGAATCTTGTCTCTCCCCATCAAGAAGCAGAATCCAGTTAGGCATGGTGGTGCAAGCCAATAATCCCAGCAGTGGGGAGGCTGAGGTAAGAGGATCACCATGAGTTCAAGGCCAACCTGGGTTACAATAGTGAGTTCAAGGCCAACCTGGGCTACACAGTGTGACCCTGTCTCAAAAAACCAAAAAAACAGACAGAAAACAGAATCCATTTCCTCTTTTAAAGAGTAGACTTACACTGCTGCCTTAAAGAACAATATGCAATGGAAATAACAACACATAAATTGGGAAGCTTACAAAACCAACTCAGCTTCTGGCTCACATTCTCTCCCTAATTCCTTCACCAATCCTCTCTCCTCTCCTTTGGAATCAGTCACAAGACTTACACTGTACAAAGCTCAGGCCATACTTACTTCGAGGTCACATTCAGATGTCTCGATATCAAACACCAGACATACGAGAAAGCCCTCAGAGAGACCTTCCATCAGCCCTAGCTGAAACTAAATGAAGCAGAGACAAGCATTGAGCTAATTGTAGATTTGTAGTCAGTCAATGTTTTAAGCCACTGAAGTTTTGAAGCAATTTTTGTACAGCCATAGTAACTAGTACAATGAAAGAAACATACACAACTACCTGAAATTCAACAAGTTACACTACTGAAAGATGTCACATACAAAAAAAAAAAAAAAAGAATATATAAAAAAATACTTTTTATGAAAAAAACTAGAAAGAGCAAAACTACTCTATAATGACAGAAAAGTCATTGTGACCAGAAGCAAGAAAGGAAGACGGTAACAACTGAGTGTGACAGAGCCTTCTGAGGTTCCAAAACTGTTTTGTATGTTGAACTGAGTATGATTACATAGTCAACTACATTTATAAAGCTTTTTCAGGATGTACATTAAGATTAATGCATATTATTACATGCACATAAACTTTTTTTAAAAAAGGAGAGAGGATATGGTAACAGTATCAAAGAACTAACCCAACAATAAGGAATATCCAACCATATCAACTCCAAGAGAGAAGAATCTACAATGGAAAGCATAGTACCCTGGGGCTTCTTTATTCTAGGAAATGTTTCCCTAATCAAAACAGGTACCTGAGAGACTAAATTGTATGTGGGAAACCTTGAAAGCTAGCAGTATAAAATGTCAGAAAACAAGAATCCATCAAGGGAGCCATCCTCTGCAGAAGACCTCAAAAAAATGAATCCCAAAAGAAGATGGGGGGGGGAACCTGAAGATAAAGCCTACCCTTGCATAGACTTCCAAAAGAAAAAAACAAATCTCAATTTGGATAAAAGTGATCCCAACTGCCTGGCAAAGCAAAAGAAAAAATCCTGATTTCCTTAACTAAACATATATTTCTAAAACTTGTTTTTTCAAAAACCATGAAACTTTTTGATAAGTAAGAACATATAATCCAGAGTAGAGCTACCATGCTTATTCTGTCCAAGGAGTAATGTGCAAAGCTGAAAAGTTCTGATATGGAGGCAGATATTCTTAAAAAGCAGCACAGTATATTTGAAAAAGAGCCAAAATAAAATTCTAAAAGTGAAAAATATAATTACCAAAATTTAAAACCCAGGAAATATATTTAAAAGTTTATTCAATAAAGCTGGATGTTAATTTAGTAAGCTAGAAGACAGGTCAGAAGAAAATATTTGGAACAAAAAAGGAACATAAAGATGAAGAAAATAAAAGAGGTGAAACACAGTAAGAAAATCTAGCATTGCATAATTGAGTTCCAAGAAAAGTTAACAAGCAATAGGGACATCCAGTATTTGAAATGATGATGGCTGAGAACTTTCCAAAACTGATGAAAGACATCAAGTTACAGCATCAAAATGTAGATCTCAAGCAAGGACAGAATAAGAGGAAAAGAAGGATGCAGAAAGAGAAAAAAGGGGGGAGAAGAAAAAAAGGGGGAAGGACAGAGAACCATCTAAAATCCAAAGGCAAAAGAAAAATCTTAAAAATACCTGGAAAAAGGCACAAATTACCAACAAAGGAGCAATAAACTACAGATGATGTCTATTAGAAACACAGAATCCAAAACACATATATAGAGAGAACATATATGGAGCTTAGATATACACAGATTGATCTCCAAGCTGGAATTCTATACAAAGCAAAATACAGCTCAAGAATGTAGGTGAGGGGCCAGGGATACAGCTCAGCAGCATAAGCGCCTGCCTAGCAAACACAAAGTCATGAGTTTGGTTCCTGGTATCCCCCACCCCCGCCAAAAAAAAAAAAAAAACATTTGTCAATATTAGATCTGCTCTAAATACTAAATAGTGTTCTCTTCAGGCAGAAAGAAATTATTGTAGAAGGAAGATTAGTAACACAGAAAGGAATGAGGAAAAGAAAAGGCAGTAAGTAACAGAATAGTAACAGTAAAAAAAAGAAATATTGTATGTCTATAGAGTTTTTCTTATATATGCATTTTAAAACATGACAATCATTAAGGAAGATTGAAAACTGAACTAAATGTATATTTTGTTATTTTTAAAATACAGTTTCACTGTGTGGTTCAAGCTAGCCTCAAACTCATGGCAATCCTCCTATTTCAGTCTCTTAAGTGCTGATCTTACAGGTATGCACCACCATACCCGGCTGAACTAAAACTAAAGGTTTTTAAAGGTCTTCCATTGTCCAGAAAAATGGGTAGTCTCAATTAACAATATACTTTGATGAGTCAAGAATATATTATATATTAAAATTTCTTAAGTAAACATTATAGGAATAGTAAGCGATTATATAATAAACTAATAAAAAGTGAAAACCAATTAAGAAAAGAAAAGAAGAAGCCAGGCATGGTGATGCATGCCTATGATTCCAGCTCTTCCGGGCTGAGGCAGCATAATCACAAAATCGTGGCCAGTATGGACTAAACTGCATTCAAAGCCAACCTCAATTTGTCTTAAGGAAAAACAACCACCAAAAAAAAAAAAAAAAAAAGAGGAGAAAATGATATTTTAAAAATCAGTACAAAAAAAAAAGAGGTGAGACAGATTTCTAATTTTTAAGTATTTGTGCCAATATAATTATATAGTCAATAAATAATTGGGTAGCCAATTCTCATCTTTGAACATCTCATCTTTATAAATTTTAGCCTCCACTGCTGTTCAAGTTTTTCCTAATGTGATTGACTTTTTAATATTTTATTTATCATCTTACTATAGATACACTACTGAGCATTAAAATGTCCAAAATCCAAACATGATTAAATAAGAATGACAAGCTTAGAGAGCTAATTGACTTACAAATACTGCATTAATTTCAGAATATTAATTTGCCATCACTGATTTATATAACATTACTAACTGCAAAATTAACATATTTAGAAGTTTTAAAATAATATTCTTTCACTTATTTCATGAAAACAGTACTCTAATATCTTTAGTTCACTTGTTGATTCCATGAAAGGAAATTCCAGGATAAAATTTTAACTTTTTCTAGACACCTATTAATGTTAGCAAGAAACAGGTACAATGTGTACCTCTATCAGAAAATAACTAAAGTCTCTTTAGAGTAAAAACAACAAAACAAGACAAACTCTAGACTCAATCTTGATTTTTTCCATAGTAAATTAAGCTGTATACTTACTAAATGTTTTTGTTTTATAGTTTTACAAAGAACATGCATTTTAATTAAGGCAGTCTAAATTCCAGAGAGAATGCAATCAAAATACTATCCAAACATAATCTTTGTAAAAAAATTAAAGTCTCTGATTATTAAATACATAATATTTAACCCCAGTTCTAGAGTCATAAAAATTAACAGAAGATAAACATGTATAAAAGCAGACACCAAAGTGTTCCAGTCATTTCCAGGTCAACTGTGATTAGGGTCCAGCAGGATGACTCCCTTTCTGTAATTACTATGGAACAAAAGCAAGCCACTTCACTCAGGTGACTAGAAAATGGTGCTGGCAGCCCTCTCTGAATAATGGACGACAGGCATTAAGTCCAATTCTACAATTCCCACACTGTGAGAGCTGGAGCAGGAGGAGTGCAAGTTCAAGCCCAGCCTGAAGAAGATGGCAACACAGCAACTTAGTAAGACTCAAATTAAAGAGACTTGGAGGATACAGCTCACTGTGAAAACCCTAGGTTCAACCCCCAATAGACCACCCCTCAGAAAAGATGACTGCTTACATGCAACATAGGGAACTAATACACATTCTTATATAACCCCTACAATAATCTCCTTAGCTCTGCTACTGAATAGATGGTGTTTTCTCACTCTCAAGACTTCGCAACTCTCCCAACACCCCTTTTTCACCTCCTATCCCGCCTCATTCTTCAAATCTTAACTACCTCCTCAGGGAAACTTACTTTGATTTCTCCAAAATCAAGTTATGATCCCTAGGTTATTTGCATAGCTCCCTGTACTTCACTAAGAGGCCAAACCACTTGTTGAAAACAAGGTAACTAACACAAATTCTGGGGGTACACAGAAAGCACTCAAATATTCAATGAATAAACAAATTTGAGTTTATAATTTCCTCCAATTTTACAAAGAAACAAGCTTCCAAAATTTAAGTACAGAAATTTACATGAAATGATATACCCTGCAAGTGACATGTCTATGACTCTAATTCCCATATCCTAAAATCCTGCACTGGCATGCTACATGGAAATGTGTTAAAAAGTCAGACTTCTTTCAAGTTATTATTTTTGTATTGACTTCCACTGTAAAAAGGAGGAATGAATATAATTACATCATATCTGAAATTGAAATCTGCTTTCCAAAAATCACAACCAAGGGACAAACCGAAACTTTCTAGTAATTAGTGGTGTGGATTGCAATTACAAAACAAAAATGGTAAAACTGCAAACATAAATCCCCAAAAATGTAATCACCTGTCTCTACCTGAAGTAGCAATTCTCAAAATCTCTGTATTCTTGTCAGCTTCAAACTGCCTGAACATTCCTCACAGTTTTTAAACAAAGTACTTTTGTTTGTTCTCAATTTGAACCTACTGGCCCTTTTTTCACCCATCTTTACCAGTTACAAATGAAACAGTAATTTGACACAGATGGCAAACTCAGAACAATGCAAATTCTGGTTAGCACAGAAGACCCAGATTAGATCTGCTGTGGCTGGTAGCTCTCTTGGTTCCCAATAATACTTAAAAGATGATCAGTCAATACAGAGTGCCAAGTTTGACATTTCTACTCACTGGCTTGTTTAACCAAGCCAGTCCTCCTCAACAGGAAGATATTTGCATCACAAAGCATAAAGCTAATGCTAAACCATCCTTAACAGAAACAGGTACAACTGGGTTTGACAGTCTCTAGCTAAAAACAGTAGGCTTGATACTAAGGCTCAGGGCCCAAATTTTTAATGTTTGGCAAAAGATGGTTCTTTGAATGCCTTTGTGGCAACTCATTAATTCTTTAAATACATAATCAGCAAAGGAATTTCTGTTAATTCAGAATTTTTGCAGTCAGGATCTTTTTCCTTTAAAAGTTGATTTATACTTTTATTAGTACAATTTTGTTTTTCTCTTGTGGCTCTAACTCTGATCCTAACATTCATCTCAAATAATGAACTGCACCATGTTTACAATTATTACAAAAGAATGGTACATTTGAAAATACCTTTGTTAATTTTAGGTCGGAAAGAAATAGAAGCAAATTAACCAGTGATCATTTGATACTGCCTTATTAATTCTTTTATTAAGATGACATCAAGAAAGTAAAAAAGACTTCCCCTTGACAGAACATCCCTCAGATTCAATATGTATACAAGACAGTTGACCAGGGTGATCTTGAAAGTTCTGTGCAACTTTTCTCATCTATGAAGTACCAAATATCCCAAAGATTGTATTATTTTTATAAAAGGATCGATAAAGAATTCAAATCATTTTCTTCCACCAAATAAAATATTTAAGACATTGTCCCCATTTCCCCCCACCCCGCCCCATTCACATCTCATTTCCAAAGACTGGGAATTGCCCCAATTCACGGAGCCTCCCGTCGCGCTGAAGCCTTCCACCTGAAAAGCATCGGCGAATTAAAGGGAGAAAAGTTAGGAGGGAGACGCCTCGACCCTCAAATTACAGAAACGTCCACCCATCGAGTCACAGACGTCTCTCATTTTCTAGTACTAAAACACCTGCGAGTAACTCGTTCTCACGCATTAGAAATGTCGCACCATCCCACAACTGCGAACTACAAACTGTTCTGCAAACTTTGCAAAGGCGCACACGTTTCCAGCCTTTCCAAATCCCTCACTCAGCCCATCCTCCCCGTCCCGGTCGAAACAAAAGTTCCTCCGCATCAAGGCAA
Source organism: Hydrochoerus hydrochaeris (assembly GCA_004027455.1). Classification (NCBI taxonomy): domain Eukaryota; kingdom Metazoa; phylum Chordata; class Mammalia; order Rodentia; family Hydrochaeridae; genus Hydrochoerus; species Hydrochoerus hydrochaeris. The sequence continues at coordinate 31,657 of PVLA01012708.1, read as the reverse complement.
TAATTTTAAAAGTACAAAGTTTTCCTTGGTCCTGCCCACTTGGACTCTGGAGCACGCAACTGAAACTTGCTAGGGAGACGTCTCCCCCGGGACCGAAACTTGCACGAGGGGGAGGCACGCGGCGGGTTCCGCCTACCCGGGGGCTGCGCTACCTTGGGCCGTTTCCTGGGGCTCCCTCCCCGTACGCCCCCCGCCCGCGCCCGCCAACCTGCCAATCACGCCGCAGACCCCCACCAGCAAGCGGGCACCCGCGCGCGCCCCCGAGCCGGCCCGTCCAAGGCTGAGCCGGGCGCCACGGCCACGTCCCCTCCTCCCGGGTCCGGGAATGGCGGCGTTCGGCTCCCCGGGGCCAACTCCGAGTCCTAGGTCAGGGAGCGCACCCCAGGAGCCCGCGGCTGCCGGCCCCTCGCGCGACGGGGCAGGGGAGGAAGTTACCTCAGGACGGTCCCGTCGGCGGAGGCTGCGGGCAGCAAGCAGGGCGGGCAGTCCCAGGCGGCCGAGCAGGTCCGGCGCGGCGGCGGCTACTGCAGTGCCCTCCGCCCCATTGTTTCTCTTCCAAGAGGATCCCGGCGAAGCCGAGCCCGGGAACCAGGAAGTTCCCCGGCGCGACACCTCCTGCCGCCGCTATGGAAACGGCCCCCGCCTCCCAGGGCGGCTCGCCCGGGACCCCGCCTCCGCGCCGCCGGCCCCGCCCGCTTCACCGGCTGCTGCCAACCGTCGCTGCTGCGGACGCGGCCGCCGCCATCTTGGCGCGGCGCGGGCAGCCCATTCCCAGCGGCACGTGCGCGCCGCGCGCTCCTGCTAACCACGGGGTCGCGCACCCATGGCTGCAGGTGGAACCCCCTTGGCAGGAAGGCAGCATGGGTGGATGGGGATCTAGAGCAAGGCTTTCAGTCTCAGCTCGAAAAGGACAGACAGTAGTGTGTCCAATTGACTGGTCAAGAGGATGGCAGAGACATGGGGGCAGCCCAACTTGGTAGCAGAGCCATGCTGGCTTATTGTTCATACCTGGACCAGCTGCCTATCGGGTCAGACCTTGGACCCTAATTTACTCTTTGCCTCTGTTTCTGCATCTGTAAAGTGAAATGATAATAGTACTTGCTTCGGGAGGTTATTAGGCCGAGCAAGGGACCAGAAATAAGTGCAAAATAAGCATCTGTCAATAGAATGGCACTGCTTTTGACACAAGTAACATTTCTGTCATTATTTGGAAACATGCCAAGGGTTCAAATTAGCACCACTTTAGGCTACTGTGTGCAATCCTATTGCTGCTAATAACTTAGCAGATGTTCATCTTTGTCCCATCTTTCTCTAGGTCAGCTTTCCTTTTTTATATCATGGAAATTGTCAAGAGTTTTAACCTCTGCAGTCTTCCATTAAGGGCTGCCGTAAAAAGATAAATGATGTAAACTTTCCAACACTGTGATTAGATGACAGTTAAGTGACTTACTCAGTAGAAACTACAAAAATTAGGGTGTGCAAATAACTAAAGGACTTCCTATCCTGTTTCAAGAAAGTAGAATTACTAAAACTGGCAATTTTGTGTTGTTGCACTCTTGCCGAGGGTGAAAACTGACACTAAGAAACTGGGTGTTATGCACAGGAGGAATGGAAGGAGGACACAGGGTCAGTCTTCTGCCTAACTTACAAGCTTTCAAAACAGCATATGATTAAGTCTTAAAATTAGAAGGCAGAGAGTAAACCTAGGGCCTGCTAAGCACTCAAGCACACTATTCTACTGAGCTACATTACCCACCTCACAAACTTTATAAGAAAATACAAATTTACTCTTCCCTTAGGGTCTTCATTTAAACCAAATTTACAAAGACTTGTTAGGTTTTTTTGTGTTTATTTTTTTTACCACCTTGATTTTTAACTAGTGTGTGAGTGATATATGAATTGGCAGAAAAACAGACCAGAAATTGGATAAGGAAATCTTTTCAGCATTCAGTACTTCAAAAGTTATAGAATTCTTTCATTAGCAGTTACCCAGATTGAAATATTCTCAATTTCTGACTGACAAGACTGTCTACTTATACACTTTTGTGGTCCCCAGTGGACCCAGAAGATTGTTTCATACACTGAAATAAAGGATTTACTGAATTAAATTGCTACCCTGTGTTTGAGATTCCATCACTTGAGGATATGTTGGGAATCACAGAGATGCTTATGAGATGTCACTGAAAGGACATCACTATAAACAAGAACACTGAGTTACTAGTTAATGAGTTAATGGAGTTTCAAATGAACAATACCACATGCTTATTTGGCAAAACAAAATAGAAATTTCAGATAGTTTTCTGTAAATTACATGAGTAATTCTAAAAATACATTATTTTGTACTTAATTTTGACTATCATGGCCTCAATTTTATCCTAATACTCTATGGTCTTTAAAATTCAGACATTTTCTCCCCAAGTCAAGAAAGGCAAAAGCCAGTCACCTCAATATAAAATATGTAGTTTTATAATTTCTGGGTCTTGCCATAATTTTTATTATTAAGCATCTTAAAGGTATTGAATAAGCATGAATTTTTGCCGTTCTTATTTACTACTATACCTAAGCATAGTACTTAACACATGGTTGGCACACAACAGGCTTAAGCCATATGCTTAAAACTGGTAATGTAATACGTTTTCTATGGAACATAGGAAATACAGAATTTTCCATGAGTATTAAAGAAATAAAGATATAATCATTTTCTTCTATGATTGTACAAACTTTTTCTTAAAGAGGAAAGCTAATACAAGCAGATACAATGTATACAATGATAAAGGTGTATGGGCAATCTTGATTGTCTGCTCAATTGGCTTGAGAAATCCCTAGAGGACTAATAAAGCACACTTCTCATGTGTATTGGGGAATATATCTGGTTCCTAGCCCTGTTTTCTCTGGCTCTTTCCCTGCTCACTGCTTTCTTGCTGCCATGAGATGGGCAATGACCTTCCTCCACAATGACCTTCTGCTATGGTGATTCTGCCTCAGAACCAGTCAACCTTGGACTGAAACCTCTGAAACTGTGAGCCAAAGTTAATGTACCCTTTGTATCAGAAAATATGGAAAGCTGACCAATACACTAGGTTTCACTGAAAAGGTACAGAAATAGGTGGATTTGAGTGTAGTTTATCAACTCCTGCTCTAATAATGATAGTTGATTAAATTTAATCCATGGTTATACTCACTCAAAAATGACATGCCATATACTAAAATGCCCTTCAGTTGAAAAAGGATAGCTACTTACCAAAATAATAAAAAACTAAAAAGAGATATGAATTAACGGTTTGTGTTGCCAATTAAAGTAGTTCACAAATACCAGAAGTTTAGGACTACCTCTCATACCTTATAGTGCAATAAGAGAAACACTTGAGTTTCATTTTTGTGAAAGTTACAGTATGTTATGTTAATGGCAATACTTAAAATGTTGCCAATGGTGAAAGTATATATTTATGTCCCCCCACAAGATACCATAAAAACTAAGGCCAAAAGTACAATTTGTGGTAAGGATACAAAAACACAGACACAGAGAAAAAAAAAATTCCAAAGCAAATTATCCATCCATCACTATCATGTTCAAAATTGGATGAAAGAGTCAGTTCTTGAAAGACTCCCATAAATTGAGACTTTGCTATATGAATCCATAGCTATATAATCATTTTAAATTTTTAACAAGGGTAACCAGATAGACTCCTAAAAGAAGTTTTCAAAAAAGAAGTCTGTGAAAAGGCTTGCAGTGCACATATTCATACTCACCAGCCACAGTAATTTCTGACATTTCCTAAGAACCTGATATTCTTCTATTGATTAGAAAACTCAGTTCTAATGGCAGTGCATATAATTTTTCTTCATAGGTGAAGGAAAAAAATAAACCCATATCATTCAACATTTGTGTACCCAGCATAGGTGAAGAAGCAATGAATAATCAAGAGCCATACACACATAGCTCATATTTTTTTTAGAGTGTAAGTCTTTGACTTAAAAGAGAAATTTTTGATTGCAGAACAGGAAAGAAGAATCCAAAAATGAACTCCATGTAATTGCACGTCCGGTTTTATGTGCACAGTTTGTTACTTATAATGATGTGAGTTTGTCTTATTTATTGATGTTCTCAGATTTTTTTCTATCTCCCTATCTTAACAATATACATGCCATAATATTGGGAAACTTGTCTTTCTCCTTTCTTGCTGTATGCTTGAGTCCAGATCAGCTTCTAGACAGAATCTATTCCAAATAAATAATTATTGAAGGAATGAAAAGAAAAGAAGGGAGGAAGAAATAGAGCATGGGGAAGTGGTTGAAAGAAAGAAGAAACGCAGAGATGTGCAAATAATCATTTTTTTCTGGAAATCAGTTTCTAACTTTTTCATATGCTCAAAGGTGTCTAGGACCAAAAAAAAAAGATCAAGAATGGCCAGTTTTCAACTACAAATACTACCTCTCATTATCTCCTCTGCTCTTTGCTCACAAGCCACCCTGTTCCCAATCATATACCAAAATGATTATCATGATTTGCCAGAAATCTATAATGATGCCATGTATCATTTGAGAAATGTCTCAAATGTCAGAAGTGTCTTTACAGTTTTACAGAATTTCTTCTGCATGTTTAACTTATCATTGCCATGCTTTATCCCTTTGGCTACCTCTGAGATTAATGCCTTTTTGTCTCATTAAGCAGAAATGTATTTAGAAAGTATTGTAAGACATTGAAAAATTGAGGTGCTATTTTTGTTTCCATTCTAGAGTGATAAAGTATTTGCTTCCATGTATATGATTTTTTTAACTTTTAACCTCCTTTACACATAAACCTACATAAGTTATGTGGTAGCTAGTTTTCACAGATGGCCTGCCAATGAACTGAGCCTTCCACTACTCACACCCTTTTGTGTCATTCTCCTCTTAAATCCGGGCTGGCCCTGTGACTCATTTTTGATCCAAAAAAAGATTATGGTGGAAATGTTGCTGAATGATTTCAGGCTACAACATAAGGTTTGCAGCTTTCATATGGATCTCTGAAATTTTAGCACATTCCCTCTTAGAATTTAAACACTATCCTGAAAGAAGACCAAAAAACATGCAGAGGCCACATATAGATGGATAACCTCAGCTGATCCCCAGCCAAGGGCCACCATGGATTCCTAGCCATGTGGGCAAGACATCCAGAAGGGAGAGCAGTCAGGCATCTGGGTACCTGCTATTTAACCTAGTGAGAACATCTCAGGTGAGCCCAAGTCAACCCAAGAGCCCTTGACAGCAATAATAAATTGTTGTTTTAAGCCACTGAGTTTAGTGTTGTTTGTTAACCCACCTGGAGATAATTGGGTAAGCTAATTGAAAATAAACTGCTAAGCTATATTTAGCTATATTTTAGCCAAGATTATTATAAATAAATAATGTCATCTAAATTAACAGAAATGCTGTGTACAAAGGTCAAGGTAAACTGTAGCAGTCCCTAAGATAGTCAAGAGTGTTTTTATTTTACTTCCCAGTTTCTAATTTTGTCTGATTCTTTCCTTTGAGGTGGAATGATAAATAAAGCTTTGTGAAAAGACATAATGACCTCAATCAAAAACACAGTGCTTGTAATTACATTTGGCCTAGATGTGAAATAAGTCCTTTCCCATATACTTTGACTAAAAAGGGAAAGAAAGTAGGGGTCTCTGGCAGCTAGACTAAAAACTCAATGAAAATGAAATAATAGGTAAATAAAATATACATTATAATCTATCAGCTTTTTTTCTATTTGGTAATGCTTTATGAAAACTATAGGTCCACAGGCCTTAATAAGCATTTTTTAAAATCCATAAAACTTTGAAAACTAAAATATTTTTAAAGTAAGTGTGGCACCTAAATTCCTTTGGTGGCAATTTTACTTTCCTTTGGCTATTTATGGTCTTTATCTTATTTAATATGAGCACTCAATTTTGCTGCAGAACCCTCAGTGTGTTAATTACAATATATTGTCCCACATCCACACATATGTGGGCCCATAAGTGATACACAGTATACTCTCTACATTGTCCTTCTAAAAATCAATGCTTTTTGAATTCTGCTTTCAGAACAAAAGCAGATTTTTATCACAAATGACATAAATTGGGGGGGGAATAGTTCTAGAGTATTCTGACAATCTAGGAGTTCACATCCTAGATTTGCTACTTGTCTGTTCTGGGACTTAGATTATGTGTAGCCCTCTGCCTCAGTTTATTCTTCTGAAAAATGAGGAATAGAAACCTCATAAATTTCTTACAAGAGCCAATACAGAGCCAACCAGGGTTTCACATATTTATAATAGCCCAAAGGCTAGTAATTAGTAAACACTGAACAAACCTTAACATTATTATATTATTATTAAAATACCAGTCTTCTCTAAGTTAAAGGAAGCCAATAATATTTCTGTGAGGATTTAGTCAAAAAAAAAAAACTGTTGAAGGTATTACCACCAGAGAGATAGTCAATACAGGGAATCAGGTGCATATAAAGTCTTTACCAGATGTGTATGGGTGAAGGTTGAAAGATCACTACCACTTTCAGCTGACGGTTCAGTGTCAGGAAGCTGTTGTACACAGAGATCAGAAATTGCAATAAGGGACATTAATCACCGCCCTTGTCACAGCCATCCTGCAGCTCAACAGCTGCCAACTGCCAGGGCTATTCTAGCTTCACTGCAAAAATCTATGTCCATCTAGCCCCACTTGTTAGCCACCACTGCTACAGGAAGAATGACATGTTCCTGTGCTCTCCAGACCCATGAGTACACCTCTCCGGTACCACCCCGTATTTTATTAGAATTGTACTGCTCAGGGACTCGGAGAACACAGCTCCAGGGCACCAAGCCTCTGTGATACAGCAGCCAACACATGTAATCTTCCATTAATAATGCACATTAGTACAGACCCTGGGTAAAAGATCACTGAAGAAGGCAGGGCCTACAGTTCAGAGAAATTTGTTATGTGTCCTTACGTAGCTAACAGAGGCTTAGGGCTTTATCTTCCAAACCTGGACTGTGTTTCTTTATGCCAATGTGTCCTATTCTGAATTTCGTTTCCCCCCATATCCTTATTCTATTTATATTATCATTTATTTATAGTTTTTCTTTATGTTGACTCACATTCCTATGTAAATAAGTTTAAAGAGGAAATTTTGCATTGCTACCCAAAGTATAATGCAAATTGCAAAAGCAGAACACAGGTGTCATGTAACATAAATGGAAGATAAAAATAAAAATGAACATACTGAAAACAAAACTATATTAAAACCAGTTAACAAAGGCTTTGAGTTTGAAGCCTGCTCTCTTTATTGAGAAGGCAGATTACCATGTGTTAGAGATGTTGTTTATATCAACCACAAACGTTCAAGCACTAAACTGAGACCCTCTCACTGATATAGTTCCCAGGACTAACAGGAGATTAAAATCTCTGCAGAATCAAACTTCTCACTCTGTGAGACAATGTGATTAATGCCTTGCTCATTTTCCCTACAATTATCAAAACACATGCAATATGTTGGTATCACTGCTTTCTGCCTTTTAAATTTGGAAAGCTTTGCAAAGAACTAGAGTATTCATTAAATTGATCTTGAAAAACACTCAGTAGCTGAGCATTAAATATATGTCAGTATGTTTTGCTCCTTTTGACTCATGCATATAAGATTTCATTGCTATCCTGGGGTGAAATTCACATAACACAAAATGGACCATTTTCAAATGAACAATTCAGTAGCATTTAGTGCAAACATCCTTTCTGTCTCATTCCAAAACATTTCATCACCTTGAAGGGAAACCGCATATCAACCTACTTAAGCAGTTACTCATTTCCCATTCCCCACCCAGCCTCTGGCAATTACTAATCTGCTTTCTCTATGTATTTAGCCTGAATATTTCTCAGTTCCTTATGGAGTCCCTTAATCTGCAATTTTTTGTTTGTTGTCTTCCACCAAGCACAATGTTTCTAATGTACATACACATTATAGAATACATCAGTACTTCATTCCTTTTATGGCTAAATAATATTCCATTTATTTATATAGCACAACTTATTTATCCATTTGTGTGTTGACAAGTGTTTGTGTGTATCTGCCTTTGGGCTACAGTGCATAGTATATATACTACTATGAACATGTATGCACATGTACTTACCTGCTTTTCAGTTATTTCAGATATATACTTAGGAGTGGAATTTCTGGGTTATATGGTAATTTTATGTTTAACTTTTAAGGAAGCTCCAACCTGTTTTCACAGTGGATGAATAATTTTCCATTCTCATAAACAGTGCACATGGGTTCCAATTTCTCCACATTTCTGGTTTACATTTGTTCCTTTCTGTTGTTTTTTTTTTAAATAATGGCCATTTTAAATATAAAGTATTATCTTTTGGTTTTGATTTGCAGCTCCCTAATAACTAATAATGTTGATCATCTTTCTATGTGCCTTTTGGCCATTTGTAAAACTTCTTTGAAAAAAATGTTCAAGTCTTTTCTTTGCTCATTTTTTAATTGGGTTGTTTGAATTCTTTACTGAGTTGTAAAGGTTCTTCATAGATTCTGACTTTTATCATATACATGATTTACAAATATTTTCTCATTCTATGATTCATCATTTTACTTTATTGATAATTTTCTGATATATAAAAATATTCAATTTTGATAAAGTCTAATTTATCATTTTTTTCTTTTGTTGTGCTGTTACTGTCATGTCTGTTTTTATATTGCCAAATCGAAGGTCATGGAATATTTTTTTCCTTTTTGAGACAGAGTCTCACTATGCAGTTCAGGCTGGCCTTGAATTCACTTTGTAGCCCAGGTTGGTCTTGAACTCACAGCAATACTACTGCCTCAGGCCCTTGAGTGCTGGGATTACAGGTGTGTGTCACCATGTCTGACTTTTAAGATAATGAATATTTGTCCCTATGTTTTCTTTTTTTTATTGGTACCAGGGATCGAACTTACGACAGTGCACTTGCAAGGCAGGCGCTTATGCCACTGAGCTAAATCCCCAGCCCCTGTCCCTATGTTTTCTTCTAAAAGTTTTATGTTTTAACTCTTACCTTTATATAAAGTTTTTAAACTACACTTTTAAAATTGCCACAGAAATAATCTTTGACCCAGATTAACTCTAACCACTGAAATCTACCTGTTCTTGAAAGACTGATTTGATTCTTTAATAAATGGGTTTAGCCAAAGCTCTAGACAAGTCACCACACTAAATCCTACAGCAATTTATAAATCATATCATATATTATTTTTAGGTACTAACAGGAATTATACAGTAAGTGCAGATAGAAAATGAACTGCCAGTTTGTGAGACAAGGGGCAGGATCCTTGGAAATCACAACGAAATACCCTCAAACTGGCCAGAATAAGAGAGAATTTGTTGGTGAACATCTCTGAAAGCTTAGTAGAGGAAGACCTTTGTGAGACTCTGATGTTGTTGAACACCAGCTTCTTTCTCTGCTTCCCATTGTGCTGGCTCCCTCCACCCATGATGGCTGTCAACAGTTTCCAGGGCTACGTGCTTCCCTCCCCACTCAGAGAAAATGGACAACCTCCCAACACGTTTGCTTCTGTCTCCATTTGTGGTATGAATTGAATCATATACCTATCCCCAGTCAACATCTATAACCCAGAGGTAGGTTTATGTTAATTGCTTTGTTCCTCATTTAGTGACAGTAATGGTATTGACCTTCTTTCCTCAAGGGAAAGAAATGGTTGTCAAATGGGAAACTGAGGAAGTGACAAAAGAAAGGGGGAGCCATGATAATGCTTACTAAAGTAATCTCAGAGAACTCTTAACAGAAGAAATCCGATGACCTAGTCTGGTGGCAACAAACCTATGACATACATGCTGCAGCTAGCTGTTTAGTTTCATCAAAAGCTCTAAAAGGTTCACCACCACAGGTCCTAGTCAAAAGGAATCAAATAGCAGAAGAATGCAATGGTCTACTTTATAAAAACAGGGAGTAATCATCCAGGTTAGCTACACCACTAGTGTCACATGAAAAATTAGTAGTTCTGTGAGGGTAACTTGAGAGCATATTATGCCTGACAAAGGAGTTTAGACTTAATTCCCTACCAGCAAACAGAAAAAGAACACAACTTTACACTTAGAAAAAAAATCCTCGAAAACCAATGCTTTTTTTTTTTTTTTTTTTTTTGGCAGTACCGAGGATCAAATTCACGACTTCATGCTTGCTAGGCAGGTGCTTATACCGCTGAGCTGAATCCCAGCCCCACCAATGAATTTTTTAAAACTTTATTTCATGCTGGGTGTCATCCTAAGTGTCACATGATTTTGTTAATGTAATGGTTTCTCTCATATGAGAAACCCAAAATATAAATCATTTTAAGAACAAAATAAAAGAGACATAGTAGGAAACGGGAGTAGTTATTGTAGAGATGGGAAGGGATCTGAGGAAAACGGAGAAAAGGGAAGGAGTAAAAACAATGATGCGAGATATATATATATATATATATATATATATATATATATATACATATATATATCACAATTCCCCAAAATAAGTGTAATCATTACATGCGGTAAACATATACTAATAATTTTTAAAATTAAAAAATTTAATATATTTTTAAAAGAAGAAATTCATTGATTGGTTCAATCAAGTAATATTTACTGAGTGCCTAACACATGCAGGAGAGTAGCTAGCGAGTCAGTGGTGAATATGACAGTGAGCTTGTCACCCTCACAGATATTATAGACCAGTGGAGAGCTATAATATATTATCAGATTATGATGTCTCATCTGCTTTTGAAAATTCCAGGCCGGAAGACAGTACATCTGCTGAATTGCTCACACAGTGGAAAGCCAGATAGGAAAGCATTCACCATACCACCATCCACAAACCTGACCTTTGGCATCTTACAGACCAAGAACTTCAAAATCTCTGAGTCCTTTGAAAAACTCCATTCCTACTCTGAGTGTTCTGAGTTCATGTGATGTTTACCTACCACAGAACAGTCATTTTACTCAGTGAGCTACTCTAAAGGTTTTATTTACCCCAAGCTCCACATAGTCACTTTAAAAATGGATGCCTTCATTGGAAAGGGAAATTTGTGAGCCATGTTGGAACTTAGGGTTCTGGGACACCAAGCAGCCAGCTCTCCTCCCTGGTAAGCAGCCAGGGCTCGGACAAGAGGCAGCCGCCCCAGGGGAAGAAACAGCCAGCATCTCCCGAGATCTGCACCATGTTGGAAATTAGGGCACTAATCAAGCAACCTATAAATGCACAAAAAGAAATATAAATGATCCTCCACAAACATCTATTCAGATTCATAAGTCATGAAATAAATCTAAATTTTAAGACCACTAATATGTATTTATTCACTTTTTGTATTCTCAAAGGCTTCTAAAATCAGGTAACCATTGTGCCTGTAGATAACAACATATGATACACTGAAAGATCTGTTAAGAAGATAGCTCTCATGTCTAAAGTTCTTATCACAATGAAATTACAAAACTAAATGAGTAAAATAAAACAAAGGCCATTAGTTATTTTTAACAAAAAGTTAGTTAACCGAGTATGTTGAAAATATGATGATGCAGACACTCCGACATGTTGCATGCAGGAGTGTAAACTGGTAAAGTTGAACTGAAGGGCACTTTGGCACTGTGCATTAGATTTTACTTTATTTTTTTACTTTAAAGAGAATAAAATCAAATGAAGTAAAACAGAATAAAACTAATCAAAACAAAACAATGAAAGTGATACAGAACTTCAAAACTAGGTAATAGGAAATCAACAATGGCTACCATAATATATCTTATTATCAAATTGCTGCCCATACTATCAGACATAATAAAATCAAACAAAACAAAACAGAATAAAACCAAACCAAGCAAAACAATGAAAATGATATAGGACTTCAAACAAGATAGTAGAAAATTAACAATGGCTACCATAATGCCTTTTGTTATCTTCAAAATAACTGTCCTTGACCATTAGACATAGGCATGTAAAATTAACCAAACAATACAAGAACTAAGTTGCTTCTTTATCTCAGTCATTATCTTTTCAGAAGTTTCAGGCATATGACTTCTAATTTCTACTATGTCTGTGTCTTCTGGACTTGTTCTGTATGGGGTTGAGGTCCAAAATTATATTTTGTTCCTTCATTTTGATGTTTTCCTGTGTTTCTCTGAATGTGCCCATTATTTTTTTCCTTCATCTTGATGTTTTCCTGTGTTTCTCTGAATCTGCCCATTGTTCCTCCCAGGTGCTTCCTACTTTGGCTGCCAGTCGCTTGCTTGGTGTAGTGGATTGGAGTAGGCACCCAGGTTCCTCTAATCCAGGGTACCCGGAGTGGTTCACCCATGCTTCCCTGATGACGGTGCAGCCTTGGGGTTTGGCTTCTTCCTGTTAAGTCCATTTTTTCCACAGGTTTGGTTCAGCTCTGATATTTCTTTGTTGATTATCTGGCTAGTTGATCTGTCTCTTTGTGATAATGGGGAATAAGGTGTCTTGTCACAATTGTGTTATTGCTTAGTTGATTTTCTAACTATATAACTGTGTTACACAGTTGGGTGATCCTGTATTAGGTACACATATATTTCTGAATAATTTTTGCTGGAAGTTTTATTGTCTATATGCGTTTTTACATTTTCTGAATGATTTGTACAATTTTTATAGTAATCATGCATTACTTTTTTTTGGGCAATACTTGTTACTGAACCCAGAGTGTTTACATTGAACTATATCCCCAGCTCTTTTCTAAATTTTTATTTTGAGATAGGATCTCTCTAAATTGCCCAGGTTAGGCTGTAACTTGAAATCTGCCTCTGAGCCTCTCAGCCTCCCACAGTGTTGAGATTACAGGTATACAGCACCACACCAAGCTAAGTATGATTACATTTTAAACACTATTTCCTTTTACAATTATTCTTAGCAATAAACATGGCAACCTGTGATGCTGACATGCATGAGAATTTGTAGTGGGGGAACAGTGTATAAGGCAGTTTGTATAGCTCATGAGGGCGGGAGGTTCTGCACCTAATGGCAAGGTAGTCTGCAAGCAAATACTGAAAGAGACGTTTTCCTGGGGAACACAATGAAACTCAGAGGGGGACATAAGCAAAATTATCTCAGTGCCTTAACAGGGCTTTGCATGTGACACAGAAAGAGGCAAAGAGGAGTTCTTCTTAAGTCAGAGCAGCAGAAAGGAATGGTGAGGAGTTAAGGGAATTCTGCCCATCCTGGCCCCTGGAGGGTAGAGAACAGAAATATTCCTGACACATGTCAACATGAACACACTGGTACATTAGTGAGAGCAATCGGTGCAGAGGCCAAGCCAAGTCGCAGAGGACTGAGTAGGGAAAGGCTCATCAAAATGGGAAACAGAACAGATTTCACTGCTGATAGAAGCATCCAGTAGCCAGAGAGAGGCTCAAAATGTAGGGAACTCTTTTCACACCACCCACAGTCCTGATTTGATCTCCTCCCACCATGGCTTTAAAGACTACTTGTGGAGAATTCATTAAATACCATACTTAAAGCTAGAGCCTAGAAACAATAAAATGTGTTAAATAAATGAAACCTTTGACTGATCTCCAGATTTGAATCATTAACTCATTGTATTCTATTCAATAATATTTGTGATACTAACTTAATGCCAGACACACACACACACACACACTTTTTCTTAGGTATTAACTCTATCAATGAATGTTACCACCGTCTACCTCATTCCCCATGCTAAGTACCCAGGCATTCTTTCCTGTCTCTCCTTCTCTCTCCATGTACAACAAGTCAGCACACATTGGTTCAACCTCCAGATAACTCTTGAATCCCTCTTCATCCTTACCACCACTGTTTTTGATTCTGTCTCTCATTGATTTGCTTTGGTACTATTACAAATCTTTCCTCTCTCTCCAGTCTATTCCTTGTTTCTGTCATACACTGCTGTACTTTTTCCTGCAAATAGTATGATTTTCCATTCAAATCAGACCTGCCCATTTGGGGCTTCAAAACAAAGTCCATGTTAAGCACTCAATAAATGATTGACTGACCAACTAAATGAACAGTTAACATAGATCAAGACTGCTGGTTCTTTCCTATTCTGGGATAATCTGGAGCTAATAATCCTTAATTACAATAACCTAATCTCTGTTGATCCCCAGCAAAGATTCAAAATAGATATCTTTTGCCCATAGTGCTGTTCTTGAAAACTTGTGACACATTATATGTTCATATTTTTCACTGTTTGGCAAGACAAGGCTCAAGAGAATCACTGGCATATATTCTACACTTACTGATACTATTTTGTAGAACATATAGAAGATTCAATGGCTAAGACTGGGAAGGAACATTTTTTAAATAAAAAAAATAAAAAGACAGCTGTGGTAATCACATGTCATCTATTTAGCTTTGGTATATGGGAGATATGAAGATAAATTATGAAAGAATTTATTTCCAAATCACAAGAGGAGAAAAACAAAATACCAAACATCAACGAATAAGGTTTTGTGAAAGTCATACAAGAGAAATTTAATTTTCTTCTATGAGAAAGTGGCAGGTTATGCTGACAAGAAGAAATCAATAATAGTCAAAATAATCAACTCTTTCGACAAAGATCCCAATGTGATCTTATCACCATAAGCTGGGAAGAGGCTGTCCTGTTGAAAAGTAGCTAATTTCAGATAGATGTATGATACCAGCATCAAGCCATTGCACAAAGAATAGTTAAGATATTCTTATACAAAAAGTTTAAGATCCACCTTTTCCAATGCTGTAAAACTTAGAACAAAGAAACATATCAATACAAAAACCCTTTTCAATTCTGCTTATATTGAAGGCCTAAAATACTACAAAATTTGCCCTGATAGATATATTTTATACGTAACATTATAAAGGCTAATGATATCTCTTTACATCATGTTCTTACTCAGTTTATATATTGCTTCTTTTAATTTTATACTAAAAATACTTTTAATAATACAACTATATTGTTTTAAAATGATGCCAATATTTTATTTCAGTAGGGTTGAAGCCTGTGTTTTTAATATTAGAGTTATTCCTACCCTTCCTAAAACAATCTGAAAAGATATTTTAATCAAATCACTTGGACCACACTTTTTTAAATAAGCAGATATTAAAATTAAAATTGAGTCTATTTGTGTATACAATCACAAACCTAAGGGATAACTGCCTCCATTTCTAAGAGATGTTCCAAGTAAGGATAAAGTACTGGCCATAGAGAAGTCATATCTGTCACCTGAGTTTCACTTCTCCTTTGGGTTTTCTCACTTGTGATAGTCATCAGTGCTGGTCAACAAACATCTCAGGCATTCTGTTTCTAGATTTATGGAGAGACCAATTATTGGCTGTCCTGAGTTGGGTGGGGTCAACCTGGCTTCTCTGTTGTGAACAGAATATGGCATTTGTAACTTCTGTGCAGAGCATTAACTCACTGGTGTGAGACTTTCCAGAGTACTCTTTCTTTTTCTCTGCCACATCAGCCAGGCACGTACTAGATGGTAGCTGCTCCATTGGCTCTGATTATGAAACATGGCAGAACTGAAATTCCCCATTGCTCTGCATGACATGTCCTGAAACGTAATATAAGTAAGGACTAAGTCTTCTCTCAGTCATTGAAATCATGACGTTGTTTGTGGGTGCAGCAAAATCTGGCCTATCCTGCCTAATAGAGTAAGCTTCTTACTACCACTAGTACTATGATCCTCATCATTTATCTTTGCTAACACTAAGATCCCAACATTGACCAAAAGACTCTGTTAGGTTCCTATTGAAATAGCTGATAGACACTGGAATTTTTAAAAAATGACATTAATAAATGCAATGAGAGAGAAAAGTCAGAGAGTAGGAAGAAGGCTCAGCATAAGAACAGGAGTCAGACCACCTGGCTACTTCAAAGTGAAGGTAGACAATTCCATCATCTCCTCATGACTCAATTTCCTCAAAAATTAAAAGAAAGATGATAAGAATAGACTATCTCATTGGATAAAATATATTTTCTAGGGCCCTGAATCAAGGTTGCAGTTTTTCGAAGCTGTTGGTTTCAGGCAAGAGCCTAAAGTTCTGTCTTTCTATGGTCTGTTAGCTGTTTCAGAACTGTAGAAATGAAATAGTAAATTAATTAGAAAGAAACAACTCACCTCCCTCCGAGTAAGCCCACTGCCTCGGCCCTGGAGGAGAAGCCACTTTTCTCTGTGAGCCTGCTGCCACAGCCTGGAGGAAAGGAAGCTATGGCCCTGGGGTTCCACCACCTTTGGGGGAACATTGATAAGCAACCAGCCCATACCTCTCTGCCACCCTGATAACCTCCTCGGAGGAACCCAGGTGCCTAGCCCAGTCCCCTACATTGCAGGATGGGCAGCCAACACAGGAAACACCTGGGACTCAGCAACTGGCTGATTTGGAGGGACAGGAAATTGTCAGGACAAAGGAACAAAGTGCAGTCTCAGACCTCCTGCAACAAGTACACAAGACAAGCTGGCATGATAGCACACACCTATAATCCTAGCACTTGGGAAGTTGAGACAGGAGGATTGTTGCAAGCTCAAGACCAGCCTGGTTTACAAAGTGAGTTCAAGGCCAGCCTAAATTACAAAGTGAGACCTTGTCTCAAACAAACACACACACACACACACCAAACAAACAAACAAACAAACAAACCCAAGTACAGAAGACATAGACATAAAATAAATTAGAAGTTACACACCTGATATTTCTGAAATGATAGCAACTCAAGTAAAGAGACAACTTAGTGCTTATATTGTTTAATTAATTTTGAATGTTTGTATCTCATCCAGAACAAGTTGAGGAAACAGAAGAAATTAGCCACACATTTGAAATTTCTGAGATGATGGCAACTGAAGTAAAGAAACAACTTAGTGTTTGTGCTGTTTGATTGACTGCATACCTGTGTCTGGTGGTCTGAGTATCTATTTAGAGGATAATAATGTGCATTACAGTAACTATAGCTGATTTCCTACTATCTTGTTTTGAAATCCAGTATCATTCCCATTGTTTTGTTTTGTTTCATTTTATTGTGTAGTTTTGTTTTATCCTTTTTAAAAGAAAAAAAAAGATATATTTTCCATGAGCCCTTACTTGCTCACTCTCTTAGCTTCAGTTACCCAGAAAACAGAATCTGAAACAAATGCTGATGTGTGAGAACTTTACTAGGACCCATAAGAGAAGGGGACAAGGAGGAAAATAGGAAACATGGAGAGTCAATGCATGTGTGAGGAATGAAACATGAAGTGGGGTGACTGGTCACACAGAACGACAGGACCAACTTAAAAAAAAAACTTAAAATCTTTCAAAAACATTTCTCCATTTACAGGGGGAGGGGATATAAAAGAGGAAGCTCGTACCCATCAGCTCCTGTCCACACTGTTCAAAGGTTAGTGCCTGGGCACAGCGGGGTGTGGCCTGCAACTTGTTACCCACAGTGAAGCCTGAGATGGGAGACAAGAGACTGGCAATCATGTCTCCATCAAGTTACATCAAGTTGGTAAGAATCTCACAAACCGTTCTCCTTACCCATGTCTGGGATAAGAGACTGGTGAAGTTGCAAAGGTCTAAAATGGTAAAAAAAGAGATGTCTTTCTAAAAAACCACCTATTTAAAACTGCAAGTACCTCAGTCTGAAAATTTCTCATTCTCCTACCATGTCTTTTTCCTTCCATTCCATTTATCATCATATAATATGCAATATATTTTACTTAGCTCATTCTGAAAACCCCTGCAAAACCAGAGTTTTGTGATATTAGTGTTATCTCAAGTACTTAGAGCGATGTCTGGCACAGAGGAAGTCAGCCCTCTCTAAAGATGGCTTTTAACATTTTATTTTGATACAATTTCCAGCTTACAGAAAATTAGCAGAGAAAAGTACAAAGACTAGAGACACTTTAGCCAAATTCACTATTATTAACATTTTACCACATCAGCTTTCCCTGTCTCTATCTCTGCCAAACCATTCTGAGAATAGTTTGTGAACATCACGCTCTCTTCACTTTCAGATACGTAAATGTATCTGCATGTATGAACATAACTTTGTAGCAATTGTTAAAATCAAGAAACTTAAAAAGTAGTGGCACAGGCTGTTCATATCTGAATGTTGTCAATTATCCCAATAATGCACTTTACAGCAAAACTTTCTCTGACTTGGGTTTCAATCTATGATCACATAATGCATTAATTGGTTGTGCCTCCCTGGTCTTTTTAACCTGGAATATTTCCCTAGCTTTTCCTTATGTTTTATGACTGACATTTTTGGAAGACTGCAGACTTGGTATTTTGTAGAAAGTCCTCAGTTTAAATTTGTTTGATGTGCTATAATGATTAGACTTATATGACAAAGAATACGTGAACAAAATTTTATCAAACAAGGGTGGTTTCTTAAGTACAGTGCTCTGATCATTTCGTAAGCAGCTACTCCCAGACTCTCTCACTCCCTTTCTTATAGTGTCTGAACTCTCACTCCAAGGGACTTCCTGGCTACATCAAGTTCCTCCCTTCCTGCCTACTGATCTAGCTCCACATAAAAGCTCACATTTATTACTCCTCATTGTCTAGGAGCTCCTGTTGAAACAACTTCAACTCTTGTGGCAAAATTGAGAACTACATTCCCCCTCTACAGCTCACTGAAGACTGAGTTATAATGCTTGCAGGCCTGAGAGACATTCTCCTTCTTGCGATAAGACCCAGAAATGGTCACACAAGGATGAGCTCTTTCCCTAGACTATCCTGTCCCAGGGGGGCCATATGTGGCTACACACTTGCAGTCATAGAGTCTATGCACTGATAGAGAAGAGAGTTCCTATGACAACCCCTAACCCCAAAAGAAAGAGAGGTCCCTAATGAAGCACCCAATCAGATTTTGTTTGCAAAGGAAGATATTACTGCTTTTGTTTGTAAAGGTGGATGATCATAATTAGGAACTTTAAAATGTGTAAATGTGCATATGTGCTCCCAGGTATTATGAATAGCACTTCACCTCCAAACTAATTGATGAACTCTACTCTTTCTCAAGTTAACCTGAGAAATATCAAACAACTGTTCAAATAGGTAAAAACATATTAAGTTTTCACTGGACATTAGCTGAGAACTTGTTGATGTGTGTCAAAGACTTAGTTGTCTGCATTCTGTTCATTTTCCCTACTTCCTTTCTACAGTGGGTAACACCATACCATGTTAAAACAATATAATCTCCAACCTTTCTTGAGAGTAGGCAATGGCACACAAACAGAAAACACCTGTCTCTCCTTTCTTTAAATCAGAAGGGGAGATATTAATATAAGCTCTAAAGAGACCATTTTTTGTGCACAAGGAGCCCTCAGGATGTAAGAGCAGATGGTAGGACATTTAAAATGATGCAGAACTGCACTTTACCTGGACTGCTTATCTTTTGTCTCGGTGATATTTCAGGGAAAATAACATTTTGCCTTACTTAAGCCAGTGTCATTGGATTTCTAAACATAAGATTAGCTAACAGAATAGCTGAGGATAGCAGTTTGATGCATGTTTGTAATGAATTTGAATGTTTATGTCATATTTGCCATCATAGGGAATAACATAGTTTGGAACTAACCAAATGTGAAAAAAATTAAGGTCATCAAAATGCATTTTAAGGCAAGCCATGCTTAGCCTGGGAGGAGTAGCAAGAAGCCAATCTGCCCTTCCTGTGACCCACCACAAGCCACGGGGGGCCCGAGAGGAGAAACAAGCCAATTGTGAGTTAGCAGAAGCCATGCTGGGCCTGAGAGGAGTAACAAGAAGCCAATTTGCCCTTCCCATGAGCCAACCGGTATCCTGGCTGGAAGATAAGAACACTGCTTGTCGCCCCCAAGCAATCGGCTGATTTGGAGGACAGGCTGAGTTGATAGCAACTGAGGTACAAAAATAACTTAATGCTTGTATTGTTTGATTGACTTTGCAGGCCTAAGGCCAGTAGTCTGAGCATTTATTAAGAGGATAATAATATGCAATATAGTAAATATGGGGGACTTCCTTCTGTCTTGTTTTTGAAACCCAATATTGTGGTCACTGTTTTTTTGTTGTTGTTGTTCCATTTTTTTTATTCAACATTCTGTTTTAATTGGTTTTATTCTGTTCTGTTTCGTGTGAATTTACTATGTCTGATGGGATGGACAGCAATTTTGCAGATAACAAGAGGTATTATGGTAGCCATTGTTGATTTCCTATTATCCAGTTTTGAAATCCTGTATCACTATTACTGTTTTGTTTTGATTAACTTTATTCTGTTTATTTTGTTTGGTTTTATTCTCTTTAAAATACACTTTTATTCTTTTGTTTTGATTGGTTTTATTTTGTTTTGAATGATTTTATTATGTCTGATGGTGTGAACATCTGTTTTGGAGAAAACAAGAGACATTAGGTAGCCATTGTTGATTTTGTATTATCTTTTTTTGAAGTCCTATATCACCTTCATTGTTCTGTTCTGATTAGCATTATTCTGGCTTCCTTTTTTTTGTTTTATTCTCTTTAAAATAAAATAAAAGAATAATATTCATCCTATACATACTTTGGTGCTTTATTTTCTAATCATTAGAATTCCTTTATGCAAATATTTTTTCTCAGTGATTCTAAGTTTTTCACAGACTCCTGCAATTTTTTAAAAAAGAATTTTTTATTCCTGAAAATATTTGTTGATTTTCCTTGTTATGTAAACAATATACATCCTATATCATGGATGGGAACTAAACCAGTTAAAAGACACGTATTAGGTGATTCCACTTATATTCACTAGATTACTAGTTCCAAATTGATAGAAAGTAGGATCCTGGTTTCCAAAAGCTTGAGGTGGGCAAAAAAAGAAAAATTGTATTTATTTGGTACAGAGTTGCAGTTTGCAAGATGAAAAAGTTCTGAACATCGGTTGCACAACAATATAAACATATTTAAACTCTTCAGTGAAATTTAAAGAGAAGGAAAATTCCCAAAGTCATTCCTAAAAACTAGCATACTTGTATTCCAAAACTAGAAAGAGATCCAACCAAAAAAAGAACTACTGGCCAATCTCACCAAAAGAATTCCTAAATTCATAACCCAACTCAGCAGCATAGCAGGATGCAAAATCAATACACAAAAATCAATAGTGTTCCTGTTCACCAATAATGAATTCCTACAGAAAAAAATTTGGAAAATAATACCATTCATAATGACCACAGGAAAAGTTAAACATTTAAGAATTAACCTAACCAAGGAAGTGAAATACCTCTATAACGAAAACTACAGAAATGTGAAAAAGGAGATCAAAAAGATATCATCAGAAAATGGAAAGATAACCTCTGTTTCTGGATAGGCAGAACCAACATAGTCAAAATAGTTATACTTCCAAAACTGACACACAGATTTAATGCAATACCAATTAAAAATACCAATAGCATTTCTTATAGAACCTGCAAAAACAATCCTAAAATTCATATGGAACCAAAAAGAGAACCAGAATAGCAAAAGCAATCCTGGGCACAAGGGTAAAACAGGAGGTATCACAAGCCTAGATTTCAAGTTGTACTACAAAGCTACAGTGTAAAAACAGCATGATACTGGCACAAAAACAGATGTGTGGCTCAATGGGAAAGAATAGAGGATAAAGAAACAATTCTAGGCAAATTCAGATCTCTCTGTTCTTTGACAAAGAGGCCAAAAATATATATCAGAGGAAAGCTAATCTTTTTAGTAAATGATACTGGGAAAAGTAGCCATTCATACGCAGAAGATTAAATCTAGACTCATATCTCATCATGTACTAAACTAAAATCAGAATAGATGAAAGATCTAAATGTTAAAACAGAAACAATCTACTGGTAGATAAAACAGGTAAAATAATTGAAGACATATGCACAGACAAGGACTTTCTGAATAGAATCTCAGTGGCACAAGAAATAGTACCAAGAATCGACAAATAGAATCATATCAAATTAAAAAGCATCTGTACAGCAAAAGAAACAATCAACAGAGTTGAAAAGACAACATACAGAATGGGCAAAAAATTTGACCAGCTATTCCTCAGGCAGTACACTAACATCTAGAATACATGAAGAATACAAGGGGCTATCAGAGCACCTATCTAGCACAGTGCCTTACCTGAGTTTGATTCCTGGTAACAAAAAAGAAAAAAAATCACCATAAAGAACTCAAAACAATTATACATCTCAAAACAAAATACCCTATCAAAATATGAGCAAGTGAAATGGATAAAGATTTCTCAGAAAAAGTACAATATACATATGAAAAAAGTGTTTATCATCTGTGTCTATTAGAGAAATGCAAATTAAATGCTGAGATTTTATCTTACTCTAGAAAGAATGGTTTTCAAGAAATCAGATAACAACAAATGCTGGTGAAGCTACTGGGAAAAAGAAACCTTTCTACATTGTTGGTGGGAACATAAGTTTAATATAAGCACTGTGGAAAGCAGTGTGAAGATTCCTCAGAAAACTAAAACTACAAAGTTCACTCAACCCAGCATTTCCCCTCTAAGCATATCCCTAAAGAGTTAACAGCATCACATTATAGTGACACATGAATCCTACATTTATAGTAGCACAATTTATAATAGCTAAATCTTGGAAATGGTCTATATACAAAACAGATGAATGGAAAAGAAAATGTAGTATTTACACGCAATAGAACACTACCATGCCATAAAGAGGAGTAAATGAGTCATTTTCAAGAAAATGGATGTGCCTTGAAACCATAATGGTAAGTGAAATAAATCAGACTCACTAATTTAAATATCACATGGTTTCTCTTATATTAGAAATCCAAATTAGAAATTAAGATCAAAATAAAACATAGATAATAAGAAGTAGGGAGACAGACTTTCACAAATGAGAAGGGGACCAAAAAATGGAAGGAGGGCAGAAGGAAGAGAGAAGAGGATAAAAAGAAATCAAGATATGTTGTGACATGCACCAACTCCCTACAAGGAATGTAATAATTATTATGTACTGTAAACAAACTAATGAAAATTAGTAAAAAGAAAAATACTAATATATTTAACATAATGTATACTGAGGGCATCTGGGAAAATGGTGGAGTGGAGAGCAGCAGAGAAAGAACCTTTCCGAGGTTTGGTGTTCAGACTCTGGAATATGGCAACATGAGGAAGAAAAGGAGGAAAGAGGTGGGTCCTCTGGACACAGGAAGGCTTGGAACTCAGACTTGAAATTCATGGAGAGAGATTAGTCAGAAATTCAGCAAAAATAAGAAAACCAGGGTCAATGGCCCTGCTGGGTGGGGAGAAACGGCGAGAAAGCAATGCAGCCCTAGCCCACCGTGGGCCAGTGGAGACCCTACGAGCCAGGAAGAAGCAGCAAGCAAGCCATGCAGCCTCCCTGGGGGAGGGCGGAGGCCCTGTCAGCTGGGGAGAACCAGCAGGGAGGCTGCCTCCACCTCCCGTCCTTCCCATCCCCATCCGTAAATAACCAGATGTTACACAGACTGAGATGACAGTAACTGAAACAGGGAAGTAAACTGACATTTATGTCATTTGATTGACTTTGTAGGCCTAGGGCCAGTAGTCTGGGCAACTATTTAGAGGATAACAACATGCAATATAGTAACAATTGCAGATTTCCTACTGTCCTATCACTGTTTTGTTTCTTTTTACTGTTTTGTTTTTCTTCCTTTAAAATAAAAAAAAAAAACCTGTACACTTAGAACTGGACAAGAGCAAATTTTTGTATTGTGTTTTTCATGATTAAAAAGTTTTAAAATTGGTTTATTAAAGATAACTATACCTCACTCTCCTGATTTTCCTACCCTAACCACCCCTCCATCTTTGTTGTAGGCTATAGATCCTCTACCCAGATTTTAAAATGCTGTGTTTCTCATGACTGTATCCTAGATGCTGAGAATGACAGATCCAGGGACCTGAATGTGGCAGGGCCCTCATTTGTGGTCCTCTTCCTCCATTCGCTTTCTCCCCAAAATTTATTCTTCCCTCTCTAACCTCTTTCATTCCCTTGTCTCTTCTCCCTTTAATTCCCCTTTCTTTTGTCTTCCTCATTCTCTTTTTCTCTTTATATTTCCTGATATGTTGGTTTAATTCTTTCAGATTAGTTTTCTCTATTGAACCATATCCTTAAGTCCAGGTATTTTTCTTTCCAAATACACAACCTAAGATAAATACCTCTTTTTTTTCTATAGTTCTAATTAAAATAAAATTAAAAACTTCTGAAAGAATTCCAATCATTCTCCATCAGCTATGGTCACCATAAATGTTCTCACATCTGGGGCCAGATTTTAGGTTCTGTGGTTTGAAGCCTCTCTAGGTCACAAGGTTAGAGTATAGGATAACAGCTCCCCAAAAAGGAAGGGTGCTATTATATGAAGAAGGGAGGAGAACTAGACAGAAAAGCACAGTGATATTCCCAGGAGATACTTCCACTATCTTCAGATTATGTTGTGAGGGCCTACTGTGATTGGTATCTGGTAGCATCTCCAGACCCTAATCCTATCTCGCCCACTGAGTATCTTAGCCACGTCAAACAATTGTAGGAATTCAATTCCCATACTCCTCACATTCTCATCCTACCTCCACCCGCTTTACATGACTAAACTGAGCTCATTCTTGAGCTTAGTAATTTTTAAGTGAAGACTTTCTTCCACTTTCCTCAGATTCTTCTTACAAGTTCAAACTGGGTTCCCTTCCTATGAGCCCCACAGAACCACTACAGTTATGCCTCAATTTATGATAGGGTTATGTCCTGGAAAACCAATCACACACTGAAATTATAAAGCCAAAATGCATTTGATATACCTAGCTTACCACATATCATGGCTTAGCCTTAAACATACATAGACACTTATATCAGCCTACAGTTGGGCAAAATCACCCAATGCAAAGCCTACTTGAAAAGAAAGTATTATATATCACAGATAGTTTATTGAATATACTACACTGTAGAATACAGAATCCATTATTTACTCTCATGACTATGTAGCCAACTGCAAGGTACAGCTGTCTACCATTGCCCAGGGTTATGAGATACATAATATCACATATTACTATCTAGTAAAATGTTTAAACTCAAAGTCCAGTTTCCACTGAATGTACATAACTTTGGCACCATCCTAAGCCATAAGTCAAACCAATATAAGTCTGGAACCATGTGTACTTTCTTGTTATAGCATACTGAATTTTTATTTTCTATTATATGTTTCTCATCCCCTCCCCATCATACCTGTACCCCATTTTTGCCTCTATTGGGATGTAAACTCCATTGAGAAGGGTTAGTGGCTGCCTTGCTCACTGGTATAACTCTAATAATGCCAAGTTTGAACCAATGTCTGGAGCCTGATAACTTTTTGTTAATTGATGAGTAAATACATAAATTGATATTCTATATGTGTTACGTAAGTACTTTATAAGTAATGTTAGCAGCTAGTTTAAGGATAGTGGATCAAATAAAAATAAATATGGGTTAATAGCAAAAATGATAGAGCAAAGACCAATGAAAACTCTCCCTTTCTAAAAACGCCAGGAGGAACTGCCCCAAACTGGCAGAATCAAAATTTTCAGGACTCAGAAAGTCTAAGGTTTATATTGAGCCAGGTATGGTGGTGCACACCTGTAATCCCAGCACTCAGGGGGCTGAGGCAGGAAGTTTTCTGCAAATTCAAGGCCAACCTGGGCAAAGCAATAAATTTAAAGTCAGTCTGCACTACAAAGCAAGACTGTCTCAAAAACAAAACAAAACAAAAAAAAGGTTTATATTGGTTTGAGGAGTTTTTATTAAAGAAAAATTGGTGAATTTTGATAAGAAGAGATAATCTTGCAGTGCTTTAATTTTTTCTGTAGTGATCCTGCCCTCTCAATCTTCATGGTCATTTAAAAAAACAACAATAATCTCCCACCACAGCGAAAACCAGCAGCCTAAAAGTCACTGAAAGGAATGGGGTAAACCTCCTTCAAAGTCTCATCAGAGCATCATTGTTATTTGACCTGTCGTTTCCCTGGGAGATCCCTTTTGCAAAGCTGTCTTTATTTGACCTGATTCCAGATCACCCAGTGAGAAAAGCCTTTTCTCTGAAAGCCATTTGTCAAAATAATTTAGAGAAAATTACTTAACTTTTTAACTTAACTGCTGTCTATAGTTGAGGATAACAGAAACAACAGGATAACCAGAAAGCTTAAAAGAAAAAGCTTGGGAATGATATCCACAGGGGCTCTAGAAACTCCAACATATTCTTGGGAAACTAGTTCATGGGCACACATTCAGCTGCATGTGTGCTCAAGAAAGACTTGAGAAGCTCCAAAGCAATCACCTCTAGCTGAGTGAGAGGCTTAATACAGAGGAAAATGAATACCATAGACATTGGTACACCACCTGCCTTAATAAGCAAACAGTACTTCTTGGCAAAGACTGGGAGATGCACTTAAGAAAGCACTTAAGAAAATCTCTGAGTGGTGACCTCAGTAGCCATACACAACAAAAAATACAGGCTTTACAGAAAACTCACCAAACAGATTAACAACAACAACAAACAGCACAAGTAAACCCTGGTTAAGAAGGTAATATGATTTCCAAAATGCCACATCGTATTACTCCAAGTGTCCAGTTTTTTAAAAGTTATAAAATACGTTAAGAAGTCAGAAATCATGATCCAAATGCAGGACCATAAAGAAAAAGAACTTGTACATGAATGTTCATAGCAGTTTTATTCATTATAGCTAAAAGTTAGAAATACCCCAAATGTCTATCAAATGGTGGATCAATAAACAAAATGTAATACATCCATACAGAGGAAATGGTGTAGGAGTACATGCTACAAGGCTGATGAACCTAAAAACTCATCTTGTACCTGGGAGACGTGAATATATCTATAAGAAAAGGGTCTGTGATATAATCCTATAAAGATTATAGTGGATTGAAAACTGACGGTCAATTTAAACACCAGCTGAACTGAATCAGCACTGTGCTGAGTATAGAGGGTCCACCTGAGAACTGTTGCCTTCATAAAAAGGATACATAGAGAGGAAGTGTGTAGCACTGTGAGTTCTCCTAAGTGGTGGTGTTTGGTGCTGTTGGTTCTCCCGAAGGAGCTTGTCATGCTGGCTTCCCTGGTATGAACTTGGCTGTTATCATCCAAGGAGTTCAGGACTTGGTCGCTGAGAATGGCTGCAGTTCACTTTGCAGGAACTTTCGTCCTTACTTTGAGCATCGCTTCCTGGCTCCAGTGCAGATCCTTCAGCCTATTGGTATAGATCCTTCATCCTGCTAGCACAGACTTTCTAACTTCCACTGCTGACCTTTGGGCCTTCCCAGCACAGATGCATGAAACAGACTTGCACGAGTCATTGTTGTGGGCTCTAGCCTCTAGTTAGACTCATGGGAGGCATTGTCATGGGCTCTTGGTCTTCAGCTGAACTCATGCAGTTATTGCCATGGGATACAGGCCCTTGGCTGGATTCTCTAGGCCTTTAGTATGCGGGCAGACTTTCTGCACTTTCTTTATATTTGACTCCTTGGGTGACCATTATAAATAATATTATAAATTATGTTTCCTATATGTAATTATTTTCCTTGCAATCCCTCACTACGACAGATGATACTCTGAATTTTACTACAGCCTAAATAGACCATGCCTAGAAACTCTTAAACTCTCTTCACCAAACAATTTCTGGTTACTTTTAGGCTTCTGAGGTAAACGTTTACCAAAAAGTGTTCTGAATGGAAAACAAAATTTTAAAGCATTAAAATTTTTATATTTGTATTTTAAATTAATAGAATTGCATTATCACTGATACAGTATTCCCTCATTGATCCGTTTTCTACTCCAGCCCTCAGACAATCATACATCAATTTTAAAAGTTGTTTATAAATCAGATTCCAGTACCCAAGATGAATTTAATTAGATGATCGGTTCTATATCGGTTGAGAGGTTTTGACTTTCTAAAGCTTTAAACTATCCCATTAACAGTATCTTAAATTAAAAGATCATGTCTTTTTTAGATAATAAGTCTAGAGGTAAGTGTTAATATTAACTAACTCAATAATTCGATCACTATGTACATGCAGTCATTTTGCTTAAAAGTATTTCCAGAATTTATTCTTCTATTCAAATAGTTATTTAAACTTAATTTGTTAGTATTTTGACATAGGCTTTTACGTTTTAATGTATGATTAACATTTCAGTAACAATCAAGACCTACTAGTAAAGGTTCAAAATACAATATATAAATTATTCACTGTCTCTACAAAATACCTGTGCAATAGTACATGC
Organism: Hydrochoerus hydrochaeris; assembly: GCA_004027455.1. Classification (NCBI taxonomy): domain Eukaryota; kingdom Metazoa; phylum Chordata; class Mammalia; order Rodentia; family Hydrochaeridae; genus Hydrochoerus; species Hydrochoerus hydrochaeris. Next base: position 3,434 of record PVLA01012708.1, on the reverse strand, counting down.
TAGCTGAGGATGGCCCTTTGACTTTTCTAAGAGAACAATCATTTAAAAATTGTAAAATTTTTGTCTTTTAAGAGATGAAGTCTTTAATTTAGACAGTAAAGTACATTGAACATATATTTTTAACAGAATTGTGCCCTGTTTTCTCTAATTCTTAGTTGTAATAAAATATAAATACATAATTTACCAACATAACCATTTTTAAGTATACAATTTGGGAGTGTTAAGTATACAGATATTGTTGCACAATCCACAAGGGCATACATTTTTATGCCACATTTTGACCCATCTCATTCCTATAAGTCTTTTGCATTCCCATGATTACAATGAGAAATCTGCGCTAAGTACAGCTTCCAGTGCAGCTAGCGAGATGTCATAATAAACACATTTTTTCACTATGGCTATTGGTACATATGGAACACTTTACTTGCCCTTCAGTCTCTGTGTATTTCACAGCATCTTGCAGCATTTCATCTGTTACAATTTCCAACAATGAATGGCAGTGCTGGCATTCTGTCCAATACCTTTCATTCCTATTGAGACCCTCATTATATTTTCAGATCTAGTTCTAACATTGGAATCCTTAGATTTGTTTGCCATTTTGCAATGTTTTAACTAGTCAAATATGTGTTCACATTGCTATTTTCTTCACCATCTGAATCAATGAGGTCTGCATTCCTTGTATCAGTATGTATCAGTAGATTCCTGTTCCATTTCACTGTCACCAGGAACTGTGGCTCACATAGCCAATGTCAAAGTCATCATTGTCATCATACACACACACCACTCTTCTTTTATGAAAGTATGTATTTGACCATAATGGATCATCTTCATCATCCATGCATGAGAAATCTGATGATTCACTTTTGACCTCCTCCATAACTTGCATATCTGGTTTTTTATGTGCCATTGTATTAACATGCTATTTCTACCAGAAAAAATCCCCCCCCTTTTTTGACAAATCCTGGAGTGCTGTGGATCTATTGGACCCTCTGTGATACTTGGATAAACATACACAAAACCAGTTAGCCAGAGAATAAGGTGGGGGAAATCCCACTTTCCTGCTTTTGTACACTTGCACACATATTGCTATTGGTCATACCAAGCAGGTATGTATCTCTGTATCCCTCAGGAAAGGTTACTGAGGAAAGGTTACTGAGATGCACAGCTGGCTACTGTCATGCTAAAGTACAAATTTATAATAGAAAAGAAAGGGATCAGTTCACTGGGCCCAGGGTTATATTTCTCATTTCTCCTCACCCGGCCTCTGGAAACCATCATTTTACTTACTGTTTCCATGAATTTTATTTCTCTTGATAACCTCATATAAATAAACTCACAGTACATGTTTTTCTTAATTATTTCACTTGGCATAATGTCTTCAAGTTGACATGCCATTGCAGTATGAATCAGAATTTCCTTCCTTTTAAACACTGAATAATGCTTTATCCATTCATTTGCTCATGGACATTTGGTTTGCATCTACCTCTAGGACCCTGATTTAAAATGTTTTTAATATATACCAAGAAATAGTGTTTCTAGATCTAATGGTAATTCTATTTTTAATTTCGTGAGGAACTGCCATATTGTTTTCTGTAGTAGCTGTGCCACTTTCCATTTCTATCAACAATGCACAATTTCTCCACATCCAACTCATTTACCACGTTGTTGATGGATTTGAGGTCATACCTCTTTGTGGTTTTGATGTGTGCTTTTGCAATAATTTTGATATTGAGTATCTTCTCATATACTTGATAACTACTTGCATATCTTCTTTAGAGAAATGTCTATTCAAGTTCTTGCTCAACTGAAAATCATGTTATTTGTTCTTTAATTGTTGACTTAAGTTGTAGAAGTTCTTAGTGACATTGATTTGTATATATTTTTAAATAATCCAAATGTTAATTCCTTAAGAAGTATGTGATTTGTAAATATTTTTTATATTCTATAGATTACCTTTTCACTGTTGGCTATAATTTGATGCACAGAAGTTGTTTTTCAACTTAATGTAATTAATATACCTATTTTTTATTTTATTACCTGTGATGTTGATGTGATACCCAAGAAATCACTGTTCAACCTAATGATATAAAGATTTCTTCTGATGTTTTCTCTTTTGTGTTTTATGATATTAATTCTTACACGTAGGTCATTGATCCCTTTTGAGTTAATTTTTGAATTGTAGAAAAGATAATGATACAATTTCACTTTTTTGCATATGGACATCCAGTTTTCCCAGCACTATTTGTTAAAAAGATTGTCTTTTTCCTGCTAAATGGTTTTGGCACCTTTATCAACAGTTAATTCACCATAAATGTAAGGGTGTATTTCTGAGCTTTTCATTCAATTCTACTAGTTTATATGTCTGTCCTTACACTAGCACTACACTGTTTCAGAACCTGTGGATACTTTGTAGTAGTAACATCTTAATGCTATTAGCTCTTCCAATCCTGAATAAGAGATGAGTTTCTTTTTTTTTAATTTTAAAAAACAAAACAGAAAAAAAGGATAGAAATAATACAGAATTTTAAAAAATAGTAAGAAATTAACACTACTTAATATATTGCATATTGTTATCTTAGAAGCAGTTCTTCAGATTATAAGATCCAGGCATAAAAAATGATCAAGGATGACTTTTTTTTATTTTTTTATTTTTTTAGGTACCAGAGATCGAACTCATGACCTAGTGCTTGCCAGGCAGGTGCTTCTGCCTGCTGAGCTAAATCCCCAGCCCTGGATGACTTTCTTTTTATCTGGATCTTCTTTAATTTCTTTTAGCAATATTTTATAGTTTTAGTATATACATCTTTTACCTCTTAGAATAAGCTTATTCTCAAGCATCTTATTCCCTTTAGTGCTGTTACAAGTGAAATTATTTTGTTAATTTCCTTCTCACTAACATAATTTCTATGTTAATGCATAGAAATGCAACTGAATTTTGTGTATAGATTTCATATCCAGTACTTGGCTGAATTTGTCCGTCCTAACAGTTTATGAGTGTGTGTGTGTGTGTGTGTGTGTGTGTGTGTGTGTGTAAACAGAAGTGGCAAAAGCAGGTGTTCAAGCTGCCATAATATGATACCATAGACTGGGTGACTTAATCAACAGGTACTTATTTTCTTGTTGTAGTGAAAGTTGGTGGTAATCCAAGATCAAGGTACCAGCAGACTGGTATCTGCTGGGGACTCTTTTTGGCTGGCACACAGCCAATCTTCTTGTAATGTTCTCACAAGTCTTTCTTTTTCTTCTTCTTCTTCTTCTTCTTCTTCTTCTTCTTCTTCTTCTTCTTCTTCTTCTTCTTCTTCTTCTTCTTTTTCTTCTTCTTCTTTTTCTTCTTCTTCTTTTTCTTTTTCTTCTTCTTCTTCTTCTTCTTCTTCTTCTTCTTCTTCTTCTTCTTCTTCTTCTTCTTCTTCTTCTTCTTCCTCTTCTTCTCTTCT
>PVLA01012707.1:0-42561 GCA_004027455.1 Hydrochoerus hydrochaeris | reverse complement strand
AATGAGTTTCAAGTAACATACACTATATTTTATGCTAGGTCTGATGAAAAATTGGATAGTTGTAGAGAAATGTGATTGGTCAAAAAGAATATGATTAATGTAGTGAACTAAGGGGGAAAACTCGACAGGGTCTGTTCACATTCTACTTGCCTTCACTGCATGGCATTGCCTTTCTGTGCACATAAGGCTGGACTTTCTGGAGTGAAGGTCTTTAATCTGTTTTGAGGGAAAACTCAGCTTGGTTTGATGATCTATTTACTACAATGCATCTTCTAAAGAGAAGAAGGGCAGAGAGAATTGCTGCTATTTTCTGCATCATGATCAGCTGTGTCCCCAAATGCCAAAGAGTCAGGTTTTAGAGTAATGGGGCCTGAACCCATCAGGTAATCAAAGGATCACTCAGAAGTAAGTTAAAAAATTAAAACTTCAATTTTGGGGAAGACATGTATAAGGGAGGAGATGGAGGAGCAAAACTGTGAGGAAGTACTGAGGCTGGTAAAGTAAGAGTGAGAATTGAGGGAGAGAGGGGGGAGGGAGGGAGAGGGAGGGAGAGAGAGAGAGAGAGAGAGAGAGAGAGAGAGAGAGAGAGAGAGAGAGAGAGAAATGAAAGAAAACCAAACTTCATCAATCAAGTAGAGAAGATCTAACTTAAACACCAGAAAGACTAAATTCTGATACCCTGAAAAGCCTCTAAGGGGTTATTTTTGTCAGTTACTACCATCAGCCTTTCAAAATGACACAATAAAAAAATTTTTTTACTAAAATAACTACCAAACATGATATTATGAAATTTACATAAAGTTGATTTTAAGTAAGAGCTGGTAGAGTATAAGATCAAATTATGTAGATATCCTTTAAGAGCTATAAAATTCAACTTGATTTGTGTGCTACTAGTATGCAGAATCATTTTATTAGTACATTAAATAGTAAGCTCACCCAATGTTTATAATAAAATGTGATAAAAGAACTTCAGTTTAGCTCTTTGAAGTTGGTCCAATGAGAAGGAACAGTACAATTGTTTATTTTAAAAAGTTTTTTGAATACTTTTATCCCACAATTTTACCAAATACATTTGGAGCACTTGATAAAAAATAATGAATTTTTGCTTCCATGATAAAAGTGAATTTATGTCTTTTCTTCTTTATGGGAAATGTCACTTAGTCAAAATGTTGCTGCTTTGTGTTTTGAAGAGAATAAATTACATTTGGGAACATGTGCTTTAATCCAAAAACAGGAATATAATTGAATTGATTTTCTACAAAAGTACAACAGAGAACTTTTAAAATTACGTTTACACCCTAATGTTTCAGAATATTCATATTGAAATTCATATCAATCCTTGATACTGATTTTTAACAGATAATTATTCAATATATAGGGTAGTAAGTAATGATATGTGATATAAATAAGTTATAATGTTAATGTGATAATTGCAGTATTATGATTGATAAGACACCTATAATTTCTACATTTCTATAATTCATTTAGCTCCCAGTGAAGTTAATTATTTAAATAAAAACCAAAGCATGCAAATTAGAGCATCTACAACAATAGAAAGAGCAGAAAAGTTTTCTTTATTAATTTCTGAGAAAATCCATTTATTTCAATCCAGATATACAAGCTCTACTTTGCATCGTGTAATAGTATTTTATTATATTCCGACTTTGAGCTGGCTACTCAGTCTTACATGGTTATAACAATTATTCACATATTGTTAGTCCTGCAATTTGGGGTATTTTTTTCCTGTTCAATTTTGTATAAACTCTGCGAATCTTATATATTTGTTACTTTTAGTGGTGGTAATATAGGTCCACTTAAACCAACCTAGAATTGTGTGTATTTTTCTTCTTTTCTTCTATTCCTTAAATATATATATATATATATATATATATATATATATATACTACTTTATATTCACATGTAGATTTCTTTTGTAATATTCTGTGAAGAATATTCTTTGAAGAACATCTAAAACAGAAAAGGTGATGTTTTTGATTTTGTTTTTTCCTTCTCTATATGTTGTCATTTACTTTGTGGCCCTGATTTCCCTTTGCTTATAGCTTTGTAATATCCTCTTTACAGTTTCTTACAAGAAACCCAGGTTTGTTAATGGGTAGATATGCACCACTTTGCATATATGAATGGAATCATAAACTTTTTCAGGGCTGTGTGTGTGTGTGTGTGCATGTGTGTGCTTTATTTTGTTGCTCAAAAACAAAATATGTGTTTAATCTTTATATGATCTAGAAGTATGGAAGTAATTTAGTTGTTAGTAGTTTCAGCCAGCTTCTGTTGTTCCTTTAGTTTTTGCAAACTTTTCTTTTTCTCTAGCTCTCAAGAAATCTTAACTTACAGTTATGACTTTTTTAAAGCAAAACAGCCCTGCTTCTCCTCCTACCCCTCTCTGTTGTCATTAGCATCATTTGTGTTCACATCTATCATAACACATTTCAAAAAAATAATTGTCAGATCTGCGTATGTAATCCAAACTTTTTCTGATTCCCAATTAAGCACTTACTTCAAACTAGTCATCAGAATGTACTTTTATAATGTGTACCACATTTTACATCACCAGTGATATTGCAATCCTATGTTCTTTTCATTCTGCTGTTGATTGTAACCCCGGTCTTTGTTCCTTCTTTTTTCACTTCTATATTCTCTAGAAAAGTTAATCTTCATAAAATAGAACCATGTTCATGAACCACATCAGAATTTTTCATATTCTAGTTGGTAGATAAAGTCTTCAGCAAAGCATTTGAATGTACTAAAAAGAATTGTCTCACTCCACATCTGGTGCCTTGCCTGCCTGTGTCTCCCTTTGCTCACTCAGGCTCTCAGAACTTGTTTGGCAACCCAAATATAACTGCCTTCCATTGGTACTGTTAGTCATGAGAGTACTAAGTCATCCAAAATTTATCTGAAAGTTCATTCTTTAACAATCAAACTGTTTATCAAGTATCTATCAAGTAGTAAGTACTCACAAATTTAAAAGTGAAAGAGGAAAAGAATGATTCCTGTTCTTGGGAAATTCTTTGCATTAATTTGAGATGTAAAGCCAAATTGTTCTATAATTTTTGGCAATGTTAATGGAACTAGAGTTGTTTTGATAGTTAGAAGATGAACACCAGGTACAAAAAATGAAGGACAGGGTAACCCAAAAGGGAAAAGATAGGCCACTCGACAAGTGGTGTTAAGACAATTGGTTATCCACGTATCCATGAGTGAGTTTTATACTTATTCACACTTTATAACACACACACACAAATGAGCTCCGTGTAGTTCATAAACCTAAGCAAAGGCATTAAAATTTTAAAACTGTTGGAAGAAAAATAGGAATAAATCATTATAACCCTGTATTAGGCAGTGGTTTCTTAGTTATGGCACAAAAATAAAAGAAATTTAAAGTTGTCAAAAGGAGAAACAATTGTGTTGGAAAGGCACTATCAAGAAACTGAGAAGACAGTCAACAAAATTGGAGAAAGTATTTGCCAGGAAATATATCTGATTAGAATTTTATATTAAAAATAGATAACTAAATTTTATTACTCTATAATAAAGGGACAAATATGAATCAAAGTTCTGCATAAACTTTTCTCCAAAGTTATTCAAGTAATCAAGAAGCACATATGAAGCAAGTGGACATTACCGGGCATCAGGGAACTACACTTCAAAACTATAATGGAATTCTACTTCATAGTCAGTAGATTAAATGATAATAAAAATGACAAATAACTTGTACATGTTGCCAAGGATAAAGAGAAACTAGAACACTCATGTCCTGCTGGGGAGATTGTACAGTGGGGTAACTGGTTTGGAAAAGTCTTGTAGTTCCTCAAATGGCTAAGCATAAGAGCTACAAGATAACCTAGTGTTTCAATGTCTAGGTGTGCATCCAAAAGAAATTAAAGCATCTGGCCACACTGAAAAAGTGTACACAAATGTTCATAGCACTGTTACTCATCACAGAGAAAAAGCAGGAACTATCTAACTATCCATTAACAAAGGAAAGATTTTTAAAAGATGTATTCATAAATGGAATATTATTCATCCATTAAAAAATGGAATACTGTTTCAAGCTACAAAATGGATAAACTATGCAAACACAATGCTAAGGGAAATGACCTGGTCACAGACACCCATATGTTATTGATTCCATTTTCATTAAATGCCAAGAATAGGAAAATTTATAGACATTGAAAGTTAATTAGATGTTTCCTGGAATTGGGCAGTGGGGGAATGTAGGGTGTGATGATATCAGGTAAGAGGTGTTATTGTCAGATGATGTGGAAGCTGGGCCTCAGCAGTGTACAGCATTTTTCTAGCATGTGTGAGACCCTGGGTTTGTTTGCAAACACTACAAAAAAATAAAATAAGGTGTATTGTGGGATGAGTTATGCAGTTCTATGAATCTAATAATAATGATTGAATTGAACATTTTAAATAACTGAATTATTTAGTATATGAATTGAACCTCAATTAAGTTGTTATTTTTGAAAAGATAAGGAAAGAAGACTACAGAGAGACATGGTCCTTTATCTTACTCTTGCTTCTACATGAAGTCTAGAAGGAAGAGAGAAACTGTTACCCAAGTTCTCATGGAGACCCAGAGAACATAGAATGGAAGTGGTCATATGCTGTCATGATCATTTTTAGTTAAAACTTGCAAACAGAGAATCCCTTCCTTTCTTACTTCCTTCTTTTCCTTTCTTCCTGTACAGAGCCATTTCTGAAATTTTTTTCATTTTTATTCTCTTTCATAATAGTTTATATTATAAAGTACTTAGAAATACTGGCAATGCTAATAAATCTATAGGACTGGTTTACTTTTACTTATTATTTTATTTTAGACTTTCCCCCCATTGTTTAAATCAGACATTTCTTTATTCAGCCTCAAGCCAGTTTGCAGTCTCAATGTTAACTTTATTTAAAAAAATCATAGAACTCCATGTTTAAGATACATAATGTGTGCATTCATCATGTGGAGCTGATACACATATTAATAACACCTTAACCCCTCTTGTTTAAAAAACAATACTAGAAGTAAATCAGAAAAAAAAATACTACAGATTTACACAAGGTAAAATACTTTCCCTTACTAAAAATTTTTTTTCTCCATTTTACTTACATTTTCACACCAAAATCAGGAAAATGGACAATGTCCAGGGGAATGATGAAAAAGGTAGCAAGGTTTTCTGTTTCACTTTGAAATTACTTAGGCCAAAAGAGTGAATGCAAAATGACTAGAGTTTATTTAGCTCTCTTAGGAAGAAATCTATTTATCAACCAATAAGGAAATTGCAAGCCCTGCTTTCACTCCTTTGTTTAAAATTCATTGTAGTGCTGTATGATTTGCATATTAATGATGTGAATCCACCTGTGTAATAAATGGGAAGCAGGAAATCTAAACTTGCTTCAGAGAATCGCTTTGCTTGTTTTCTCCAGCTTCTTCCTCAGATGTTTACCTTGAAAACACGTGCATGAGGTGTGCTTATAAAGAAGTTCGTAGTAGTCTGTGAGCTCCCAATGGAGCCGCGATGAAGAAGCCCCGTTCTCGAATTCCTCACTCAGCAACTGGACACCAGGGGCGTTTAAACATCCTTGGGAGGCAGATAACGTGCAGTAAACAACAGGCTTGCAGCATTCATTCTGTGCAGGGGAATCTTTGAAATCAGACAGCTTGAAGCTGCCACAATTTCCCTTTATCTCCCCAGCTCCCCCAGACACCCAGCCCATTCCACGATGCAATTGGGATGCTTTGTGTTTTGTGTTTTTCAATGGTTTCTGGATATTGTTATGCATGTTGTCTTTAAGTAAAACACAAAATAAAGCCAATTTCTAAGTGTTAATGTGTGATTGGTGGAAGGGTGTGCTGGGAGCTTGGCATCACTAAACACGGAAAAAGATGTAATATGTGTCTTTGAAAGCCATCCAGTTTCTTTCATTTACAGCGCTGGAGCCATTTCACAGATTGAAAAGCAACCATCTTGCCATTTCACGCTTAGGTTATTGTATATTTAAGAAATGTCGAAACTGTCACCAGCGTGCAGTTGCCCTATCACTGAACAAATACAGATGAGAGATCAGTGATGCCTCTGGATCATGGCATTCACACAGGAGCGATTTTGTGCCTCACCCCCCAGACATTGGCTGTGTGCAGAGGTACACTGAGGGGAAGAGCTGCTGGCACCTATGGGTTAGAGTCCAGGGATTTTGTGAAACACCCTCCTCCCTCCCTCACATCCTCAGAGAATTCCTGCTCTGCATAAAGACAGGAAGCCAAGTCATATACTAAATTTTGAATATTAATTCTGAAGCTTTCACTACAGTGAAAAGAATTAGATGCTTTATTATCCACCAGTGCACAAAAGCACAACCATTAATTTAGTAGCTTATAACAATGTACATTTGTCATCTCAGGGATTCCATTGGTCAGGTGCCCAGGCACTGCTTTGCTAAGTCTTCTCAGGATCCAGTCATACTGTACTTGAGGTGGAGCTCACATCGGAAATCTTGAATGGAGGAGAATATTTCCAAGTGCGTGCTGTGGACGGCTTTCAGTTGCTTACACTTTTGTCAAAACAAGAGCTTTGGAGTCTTGGTCTCAATTCATTGCTCCATGATCATCTCTATGACAGCATGGCAACTTACTTCTTCAAAGCCATAATGAAGAATCCATTTACAGATGGGTACTATACTTTTATGTAATCATGTGTACCTAACCATCTACTTCCTGCCACCGCAGCTGTATTCAGTAAGGTACTGACAAATATTGGTTTCACCTACATGCAGGAGAAAGCAGTTACACGAGGTGAGACTGTCAGTGGCTGGGGATCGTGAAAGCCACTCAACAGTGTCTGTGCCTTAGGAGAGCTATCATTCGTCCCTTCTGTATATTTTTCTTTTTCACTTGCAGAATTTTACTGGTCATTAAAAGTTAATACACTAAGTGTGAGAATCTTGATGGTAAAGTATAACATAGGGACCTAGGAGAGAGGGACACCGGTGAAACATAGTCACATCATGATTGTCACCACCAGTTTTTCATTGGGATAGAATATTTGCAGCGCTATCAAAGTGTTCTTTCAGAGTCAACACACAAAACTGCCTACACTGATTTGTGCACTTTATTTTGTAGACCTCTACTTTATTGGTGTTTGTTAGTCTGCCCTCTTGTTTCATTTTCTTTCTCTGAATTAAAAAAAAAAATTTCACGTGATTTGGGAGTTGGATGATCGGGGAACCCATCCTGGTTTCTTTATTGTGAGTAATAGGTAAAGATTTTTCTGCATTTAGTATAAACGATACCAAATAGAGTAAATGGCATAACCAATAATGGAAGAGAATGAGAGTCACATCTCACAAAATAAGGACTGAATCTCCCCTGCCTTGCGTGAAAGTTGACTGGTTATATTAAATTTTGTTTAGTATATCTTTACTAGAGAGATTTGTTTGCTTTTGCGTTAAGTATATGTCCTGAACATCCATCCATTCCTTCATTTTAAACAGTTTCTCTTTGCCTACAATTAAGCCAGTTTAATTTTTACAGTGCTAAACACCAGTTATAAAAAACAAAGGGTGATACTAAAACAACTATTAGATTTGTTGTGAAGTGAGTGGTATGAATTTTACTACTTAAAATTTTTGGTTATATTGAAACTTTTATCTTTTTGTGTTCTTTTAGGGCCAATGAATAAGTGGTTTCTTTTGAGATTCTATTCCCTCTATCAGAAACATTTTGTGATATTTCAAACATTGCATGTTAACTGATACTATTGCATTATGCCCTATTGCAAGTGTATTTGACCCTTTCTTAGGAGAAATTAGACTTTCTGGTTTACATATGTGCTATTCATGGTGTATAATCTGTGGGGATCTGACAACTATATTTTCAAATAGATTTTGCCTCTAGCTTCTCTGTATGTTTGTATTATTTGCAACTTTCATCTGAATATTCATGATATATAAAACATTTAAAATATTAATTAAGCATTACAATTGCTAGGAACAGTGTTGTATGTACAACTTTTCATAATCTTTTATAATGCTATTTTATGTGGGGTTTTTTTTAAAGGAAAAAAACCAGTTCAGAAATTCTCCTAAAGTTTCACAGCTAGAAAATATCAGAACTAATGTTAATACAAATCTGTTTCTTTCCTTTCACTTGGTTCTGCCAGGGTAGTGGTGCAAAATATGAACTTCTTTCTGCAAGAATGAAGTTTTGCATTCCTTTCCTGAAAGAATATCATACAAATAACAGTATCCTGAAAGCTAGTAGGAGTGATTCAAGATGACAGTTTCATCCTTTATTCATTTATTTTTTTTCTTTTTCTGCTCACATTTACTATACATAACAGGTATCTAAAAGATTAGTGACTTAGGTAAGTAAAGAAAAGGGGGCATAGGAAGGAAAAATAGTTAAGTTTGAGAAGAGAATGTTGAGAAAGAAACATTCACATTGTAGGAGTTGAGGGAGCTTCTGGCAATGTAGGAAATAAATGAGGTATGATTAGAAGGGAGGCAGCTAAGATGATGACCACACTGGGTGCTGGAAACATTGGCATGGGGTGGATAGGATGGCATTTATAATCATGCTTAAGGATGTAGGGTTGATAAAATCAGCCGAGAGCTTTTAAAGAGAGACAGCATCTGATACACACATTTCACATGTCATTCAAGCACCAAGGCAAAAGATAGATGATGAGTATCCATCCTGTGATGGGAAGAGAAGACTTAACTATTGACACATATGAAAACCTGAGTGAGTATGAAGACCACTGTACTGAATGGAAAAAGTCAATCTCAAGAAGGTTTTACATTGTTTTGATTCCATAAATATAACGTCCTTGAGATGTGCAACTGTTAGTAGTTGCCTGGATGTAGGAAAAAGGTGAGTGGGTATAAATTCAAACAGCTAGCATGAGGCAACTCTTGGATAGTGATGAAATCATTCTGTGTCTTGAACATAGTGGTGGCCATGCAAATCTGCGCATGAGATGGCATTGCAGAGAACTGCATACAAACACACACATGCACTTAAAGTAATGCAGGTTTAAGGATCAATTATGTATTAATTTACAAATGTTGCCATTATGAAATACCAAAGACCAACCAGTGTAAATAACATAAATCTATTTCCTTACAGATCTGGAAGCTAACAATCCAAGATCAGTGTGTCTATACGTTTGTTTTCTCCTAAGGCCTCTCTCCTTAGCTTACAGATGACTATGTTCTTGCTCTTTCCTGATACTTTTATTCCGTGATGTATTTACCAGCTTTCTCATTGTTGGGACACAGTACCTGTCTAGCACCACTGAAAGGAGAGGTGAATTGCCTTAAGAATTTCAGTCCACACTCACTGGCTGTAAGGCTGGCACATCACCATGAAAGAGCGTAATGGGGACAAGGCTGCTCCTTTCATGGTAGCAGCCAGGAAGAAAGCAGGGGGACAGTGCCAGAGAGGAAGAGGCCAGCGACACCCAGTCCATATCCACAGCCCACTGAGATATACCAGGAGGTGTGTTCTGCTGAACAGCTCCCAAAGCAATCAAGCTGACAGTTAACCACCACACTAATTATGTGTTGTGTCCTAATATCTTGTTCTCATGACAGTAGTGATTTTAGTTTAAGCACCGCTCATATAACCTCATTTTCTTCTAACATAACCTCATTTATTCCACAAGGTTCTGACTCTAAATGGAGACACATTCTATGGTACTTGGTTAAGATTCAACATATGAATGGGGGGATAAAAAGACTGAGTTCGTAACAAGTGAAAAACTGAATGACCATTGTCACATTCACAGTCATGCCCCAGCGTCTGTTTCCTAGCTTTTTTATTATATTATGGCTCTGTAAGGTTTCACTATTGGGAAAAGTTAGGTTAAGAATTCTGTATTTTTTGCAATTGGCTGTACATCTAAAATTATTTTAAAATGAATTTTTTTAAAAAGAGAATGGGCTTAGGTTATAATAGGAAGATGAATAAACAGGGTGATCTCTGGGAGAATCAGTAATCAAATGCATCTCCTTGTTAATGGATTTAGTCAAACTTGTTGGTACTAGAGTACACATTTACTCAGCTCCTCTGTGTCACATGCCAGGATCTGCTATGAACCAGAGAAGCCACGGTTCTGTCTTTGTATAGCAAGGAGACTAAACCATGGTGTGTAGGGAATCAAATCCATGTTTTTCACAATCCCCTAAATGAGCATAAGGCTATACTTCTGGGAGGTTGAGCAGTGGGGAAATCTCCTCATTACTCATGAACCTCTCAGATACATGAACCATCTATAGTTTTGATTGTACAGTAAACTAATCTGTTACATCTTATTTCAGTTTTGATCTAACATGTCCCCTTTCCCTCCACCTCTATCTCTACCTATGTTAAAAACTAAATATCAACTATTTTAAAAAACAAATTGTTATATCTGCATGTGCAAATAGCCTATCATCTGATATTTTTAAACAGAGTAAGAAGTGATTTTGAAGAAATATTTTTCTATTTATTCACATTGTGTCTTCTCTCCCATCCCCACCTCTCCCCGTCCTTTCCTAATCCCACTTGCCATCTTTTCTTCTTCCCTTCTTCTGTTTTCTTTTTGCTAAGGATTGAACTGGGTGTTTTATGTGCTAAGTACATAGTCTAGCAGTGAATTACATCCCCAATCCTCATGATTCTTTCTTTTAAAAAAATCATTTCATTTTGTACTGCAAAGAACAATCACATATATTTTCTGCAGATGGTTTGAATAAAATAGGTGGTAAAGCGCTATTGGTGTCTTTGGAGATGAAAAAGATAAACTTCATAATTTCACCTTAGCCTGGCCTATATTCTGTTCTTTTTATGTGAATGGAGGAAGAAATTCCCCTAAACTGACTGAGCTGACTACAGATCTTCTAAGACAGTTCACAGTATATTAGAAAAAACTGAATTTGATTACAGTGTATCAGTCAGCTTTCCCATTACTGAGGCGTAATACCCAGCACCCACAATGTAAAGGAGGAGAGGTTTAATTTAGTTCATGGCCCAAGGGATTCAGTTCATGATTGACTGGCCCAAGATGGAGATATCAGGTGGAAATGTGTGTCTGAGTAAAGATTCACAGAGTCTCCACAGTAGCTGGAAAGTAAAGAAGGGAAACAGAGCCAAATGGAAAAGGGAGGACCAGACACAGCATCCAATTTCATGCCTTTATGACCTACCCAGAAACAACAGGAGATGTGCTTCACTAATCTCCATGTTTCTCAAGCCAAACAAATTGTCATAATTAGCATTAGCTGTTGTATATAAAAATATTATTAGTGAATAATTATTATGTGTTAGCCTTATGGAAATAAATATTAGAATCCTCATTGCTCCCATGTACATATTTCCCTGAGAAATTTACTTCCTTGACTTATGTACTACTATTTATAGAACTGCAAGACTCCATATAGGAATTCCAAACAATAGATAGAAAACAAAAGGAGAGGGCTTCATGAATTTAAAAGATAGTTGGTTGGCATGGGGGCCCATGATTGCATGGTAAAAGAAAGTAAGTGGCTCTTAGGTGAATGAGGAGAAGCCACCGACTGCTCTCCCTGAAGCCAGGTTGAACCTATCTGTTCAGAGCTGCATGTCTGGCATTTCACTGCTCACTCTGTGTTGGAAAATGCCTTGGTGTGATCACTGAGCCACAGAGTCACTGGTTCAAAATAAACCATTCCTGTCCTGTGTGTTATCACTGAAGAAAATAATTCTGAATGACTAATATCTGCTTAAAGGTTTTTAAGTTTCTTTGTCTTCTTGGCCTGTAATTTCTGATATTTGTATTACAATGATAAAAATTGTTTAAGTAAAATTTTAAAATTTATATATTAAATCTTGTTCTAACATTTATCCTGGAGTGAGCCATCTGATTTTTAGTACCATCTTTATCAAAATGACAGTGTAGTTGAAACACAGTCATACATACACAGGTGTCCTGAAAACACATTTCAAAATAATGCATTAGCTGTTATCCCATCAGTTACCCACTGTGCAGGTATCCGTCATCCTGTTCCTGGCAGTATATTCTCATGAGGAGCACACTGGACTGTCCAAGTTCCTCATGCTCCCAAAGAGAAGCCTAACTGAACAGTGGCGTAAGGGTGGGGGTTGTAGCACAAGGTTCTGAGTTCAGTTTCTGGTACCAAATAAATAAATGTTCTAGCAGAATGACAATTTAGCTGTCAAGTGTATATTTTTTGCACTGATTATTAAGCATTTTAGAAGGATTTATGATTGTGGTTTTACTTGAATTTAAGAATCGTGTGTGTCAGTTGTGCAGCTCTCCTTTTTATTATGCAGCTACATGAGAAGATGAAATGGTTCAGTCTCAGCAGGGTCAGGGACCCCTCAGTCACTCATCCTTCCATGGGCACGCTTTGCCTTTCCGGCCCTTGGTGGAGGTGGCTGCCTTGCCCATGAGCTCCTGAGGACAGGGACTCTGCTGTGGTCTGCTTTCCATTCCCCCTGTAGCACCTCGCTGCATCTCCTTTCATCTCACTTTTGTTTTTTGATGAAAAATCCATGCTGAAGGTTTTGTTTTCTTAAGGATTTTTAATGGCTCTGGAGTATTTAAAAAGTCACATACTACTCTGCTTTCGATAGAAGTAACCAGGAAAAGTAGCCACCTTGAAATAAGTTCTTACTTTAGCAGTTTCTTACAAACAAGTACATGTGTCACAAAGATAAGCACATGTATTTTCTCAGGCATCTGCAGGAACCTAAAATTACTAACATTGTATTCTTAAAAATAAAAAGCCGAGTGTGGTGGCGCACTCCTGTAATCCCAGCCTCGGGAGGCCAAGGTAGGATTGCTGAGCATTCGAGGACAGCCTGAACTGGATAGACAAACCCTGTCTCAGAAAGACCAAATAAATAAATAAAAACCTTGGTGTTTATACACTACAGGCTCTTCATTGTGGTTCATTTTGAATTTTTATCTCCAAATGTGGAACATGATTTTATTTTTCTTAAATCTATTTTAACTATATGCTTTTCACAACTAAGTCATATGCAACGTTTATGTTCAGGTCTCCCTTTATCATTGTAGGTAAATTATAATTCTCAAGTTAATAGTAAGACAGACATCACTGTACATATGAAGCAATAACTCCAATAACAAGGCAATAATGCTGTTGTTAAAACTAGGGAAATAAATGCAATGTTGAAGCTAAGAGTAAGCAGCAATACTAAATCCGTACCCACTCAATTATTTGAACTCTTGGAATGTTTTACTCTTTGTTGGGAAAGGTGTGAAGTTCAATTCAGTTGAGTTGAATCTTCTGGTATTTTTACTTATGTATTTTTTCACTACCAAAGTTACTTGACTTCCCATTGATTAAAGCTTTTTAAAATTTCACAGTTATGGGAAAACCAATATAATTCTATTAGCATGTCAGAATATTTTTTACTTTAGGGGATCAATTGTTTTGTTTGTTTGTTTGGGCTGTCCCAATTTCAAACAAGTCTTAGATAACATGTCAACATAAAATACTTTATATAAGAATAATTAATTCCCTGGGCATGGCGGCTCATACCCGTAACCTCAGCACTAGAGAGGCTGAGGCAGGAGGATCACTGAGATTTAAGGCCAGTGTGGGCTACAAAGTGAGTTCAAACCAGCCTGAACTGCATAGAAAAACCCTGTCCCAAAAAGACCGAAAAACAAAAATAAAAAAACTTAAAAAAAAGAAGAGTTGTCTTATACATTAAAATGAAAAAGAAAACATCCATTACATCAGTTAATGAGACTCTAATACTTACAGTAAGAATCAGAGTGTCAGCAGTCAAAGGTGATCATGGGCCCTCTCTGAACAATTCTTAATATTTAATAAGATTGTACAGTTCTCGTACTGTATAGATTATGTCTGTCCAACTTATGCAGCTACATGAGAAGATGAAACTTCTGAACTCATGAGGGCAGAAATTTTTATTAATTGTTGTTTATTCCCCTAGCAATTGGAATGGTGCCTAACTAGCACATAATGAGCCGTCAAAAAAAATCCTCAGTTGAAATTAAGGAATAAATAATACTGTCATTATTAATAAACATTTATTAAGTTATTACTCTCTCCTATAACTTGGCTAGATAAGCTAAACAGATGTCATTGTTTTCTCTGATAATATCCAATATAAACTGAACTTAAAAGATGAAATAAATCTAAGGCAAAAGGGTATTTAAGTTGCCCAAGGTTAATATCTTTTAAATGATAGAGTATTTATCTCATTATATTGTAAGATGATGTTTCTGTTATTAAAGTACTTTATCAATTTTAAGATGTTTATGATTTCACATATATACACACCTTCAATTGTGTGTATAAATATATGAATATGTACAAAATGTGTGCTTTTATTCTCTTGCTATTTGATATCTTCTTCAGTAGCTTTTTGTATAAAAGCTTTTTGGAGAAATCTTCATGAGGGCAAGGAATATGATAATTATACCTAACATTTTTTTCCCAGTACAATGTCTAGTATGTGGTCATTGAGTAAGTGTGGATAGAATAAATTAGTCTTGTAATTCTGAGAGATGAGCTTTTCTGGAAGTGCATAATGTATGCCATGGTGTGACAAAACCCTCATAGGCTCACCAAAGGGTGGGGGTACACATGTCACACCATTAACATTAAAAGCCTGCTTTCCCACCTGAGGACAGTGTGAGACTGGGAAATTTGCTTCGCCTCTCTGTGCCTTTGTGCATGGGAAACTTTTGAACACTGCCTTGAACTTCATAAATGTGCAAGAAACACCAGCTGTTCCACTGCACAGTTGTTTGTTGATTGATTGTTGCCCAATGGACATGCTGAACATGCATCAAGTTTTCTAGAAGCACCAGGTTTCCCTTACACGGTGGTCCTGCATCCTACCTAGCAGAGTTAAAAATGCCATAGACAAGGGCTAGGGATTTAGCTCAGTGGCATAACACCTGCCTGGCAAGCACAAGGTCGAGAGTTTGATTCCCTATACAAAAATAAATAAATTAATAAAAGAATGAAAGAATGAAAGGGGGCTGGGGGTTTAGCTCAGCAGCACAAGCACCTGCTTGGCAAGTGCAAGGTTGTGAGTTTGATCTTTGGTACCCTCCCAAAAAATAAAAATAGAAATAAACCACAGACAAAAATAAATACATCAGCTTCGTAAGATTGCTCCCTCTCCTCTCAACAGTGGTGAGCAGACTGCTTTGTCAGGGATCCAGCTCAGGTTCTAGGTTCCCAATCTGTGTGGCTGGGAATAGGCTCACTGTAACAGCTTTCAGACTGCTCCTGTGCTCTTACGAACTCAGAACCTTTGGAATGTCATGGAACCTCTCCACGTCTTAGAATCGCCCTGTACAAAGTAAGAATTATTGATTGTGCCCTCCCATGGATTTGTTTTTAGAGTAAAATAGATGAACCTCTCAGAGTGCTTGGAGTATTGTCTAACCCATAGCATGTGCTCAGTAAGTTCCCACTGGGTCTGGGCCCAGGAGGCCCAGGGAAAGCATGGCTGAGCAATGTGTGGAGCAAATTAATTTTCAGATTCATTAAGAGTTTAATCTATGTGTATAGTTTTAGCAACAACATTGCCCTCATGGAGAGGGACAGATTTTGATAGGGCTAGAGTAGGATCCTGGTCTTATCCCTTTCCAATTATGTAAATTTGGGAGAATTACTTGATTTGACTTATTTCATCTCCTTAACAAATACACATAAACCTACCTGAAAGTTGCGAGCATAAATTAGAGTACATATATCAGCACAGAGCCTAGTGTGATAGTCTAAAGATTTTAATAAGATGATTTTAATCAGATGCCCCTAAAATCTTATATTTTAGCATATTATCTTTTGTAATAGGGTCATTATAATTTCATATTTAGTAAAACATAATTTCCTCTCTTTACAGTAAGGATAATATCCTAAGAGAGAACCAGAGCATTTAAATAGCTCAAATTACAAAAGTAAATATACTTCTACATGGCTGATACCTATGGAATTTCACTCTCTAGAGGTCATTATGCCAAATACTATAATTGGATATGGGAAAGAATGATATTGTTTCATAATGGGTAATATTAATGTTTCTTTTTAAAAACTGGTTATAGTAAAATATGCTGCCACCAAGTGCTGTTATTGAGGACCAGGAAGAATTTCTTCTTTCTAGCCAAGCAAAAACCACTTAACAGCACTGTGATGGTTTCAGTTTTCTTGTCTGCTCCCCCAGGCCCTTGGGAAAATTTCTTCCATAGTTGACCTTGGATTCAGGGAGGACTGGAGGCTGGGGGCAAGATCTGCTCTGTAAGCAACCCGAAAATACTGTCTTTAGGAAAGAAGCTAGCACAAAAGAAAGATTTGTGATGATGAAACCATGAAGATATTGTAGGAAGGGGCAAAAGTAAAGGAGAATCAAGTAAGAATAAACAGCACCTCATCAGTAAGAATAAACAGTTCTTCTGCAGTGAAGTTTATGCTGTTTTCATAGTTTGAAATTCTATCTTAAGTCTTACATTTTCTTAGAACTGTGCTCATCACAAGTAATGAGTGTTTTGTAATCAAATGTAGTATTGTCTTACTAAAATCTTTTTATTTCCTTCAGCATTTTCTTAAGAAATTACAGAACACTCATAATTGTTAAATGTATGAAGTAATTCAGAAAGTCAGCTTAATAGCAAAATATTAAAAACATAGGATTTAAAAGCAGTAGATACCAATTTGCTTGCTATTTGTAAGATTTGTAAAATTATGATTCAGTCTGTTTCTCTTTTTTAAATTAAGCATTCTATAAATTTTTGACAATTAAATGAAGTAATAATTATAAAGAAAAATGTTACAAAGTGTAAAGCATATTTCTTAGTCATTGCCACAATTTGTTACTAGCATACTCTACAAACTATAACCTCTAATAACATTCAAAATATTTGTTCAAGATAGGCTGAAGGAAAAGAAATTTAAAGAAAACAAATAAAATCATAAGAATAAAATAGGGTATGGACATTAAGTGTCAAGGGACAGGAAAATTGGAGTGTCCCTTTGTTTTTTTATTTTGAAATAAATCTGTAGGAGGGAATTTTAATTTAGAGTTTTGCTTAGCTTTTTTTCTGAGAATACTAATTCTTATATGCAAAATGAGCACAGTAATGACAAAATAATGAGGAACATTACATCATTTTTATATATAACTAGTCACTCAAACTTACTTTTAACCAATAACCTTTCCCTGACTCCTAGCCACACAAGCAACTTAATAACACATGGGTTTAGGGCTGGGGATTTAGCTCAGTGGCATAAGTGCCTGCCTGGCAAGTGCAGGGTCATGGGTTCAATCCCTGGACCGAAAAAAAAAACACATGGATTTATTAAGCTAACCATGTCATCAGGTAAGAGTCAATGGTGCTGAACACTGGAAATGTGTCAGATCACTTCTCATTTGCTGGAAGCAAAAGACAAACCCCTACACTTAATAATATGGGCTGGAACTTTGCCAGTCAATGACTAGTGAATCTAGATCTTTTTTCTCAGCATCTAGTGGTAAGACAAGTTCTTTCGTGGGCACTAGTGACAGCATGTACATCACCAGGACTTATACTGCCAGACGCTGGCACTGAGTAAAGCCCTTGGCAGCCCCACACAGCAGTAAAGAGAAGGGAGGGATATCAGATCATGGACAGCTTAAAAATTTGACTTTTATTCTGCTTAAAATCAAACAGAATGGCACGACCCTGCTTGTAGACATTTTTCTGCGGCACAGTTCCAAAGAAATAAGTTGTATATTGATCCCTAACATTAGTATGTCTATATAAAACTGAGTCTCGCCAATGTGTTTCATGGCACATTGAACTGCTATTCTCCTTGATTATTTTCTCTGAGTTATGTTGGGGTTTTCTTACTGTACACTTGGGAGTATTCCAGTTCTTATCCTGGGAACTCTTAGCTATGCCACTTGAGCTTTCCTCTACTTTCCCCCATCTTTTTGATACTGTACCCCATGATGTGTCCTGGACCTATCCCTTATATTCTGTTTTAACACACGACTTAATTATTCTGAGTCAGACAAAAAAAAAACTAAAGGAAGTCATTTAACAAAAGACATGCTGGTATCTATTGCAGACTCAGTAAATTTGAAAAGTCTTCTCCATGCAGAAGGCAACCACCCTAAGTCCCAAAGGACACATAGATGTCACCTAGGTGAAAAACTAAGCAGCAACACTTTGCAACAGAGGCAAAGATCCTAGGGCAAAAAACATTCAATTGGGAAACTACTGTTAATTTTGTATAGTTTTAAAGGTAAAGCAAAAAGATGAGGAAGGATTGTAAGTGAGTTGGAGAACGAAATCATGAAAGCACTGAATATACTATAAAAGGAGTTCTTTCATTTTTGGAAGGCAGACAGAGACCACTTAAGGATCTTTCTCAAGAGAAAAGCGTATTGCCTTTATACGCTAACAAGTACTTCTGGGAAGAGGTAGAAAATAGTTTGAGTAGAATAATTTCAGAAACTAATAAAGAGCATTAATTTCCATTGTATGTGGCTATTGTTAAATACATTTTTGTGTGAAGCTGTAATTTTCAAAAGCCTGAAATCTGGATCACTTAAATAGAGCACAGTGGTAGATATATTAAATCTATGCTAAAAGACAAATCTATTCAATGTTTATAAACCTGAAGTCACAGCAAGTTTAAGACTCTGTTAACTCTTTGTGTATGATTAGCGCAGTCAAGGCAATGAGAGGGACAAACATCTTACTACACCTGCAACTGTGGAGTTTCATCATAATGAAAATGGTGCTGAACAAAGCTTTTCTCCTCATAGTTCTGTGCTAATTAAAATAGCTAGTTCAGAAAGGCACATTAATTTTGAAAGCCTTCTTCCTTATCTATATAATACTGAAGAGAAAGAGCACAATAGGACAACAACTTCTATTTTAAAAGTAGTTTTTGCTCCAGTTCAGAGACTTTTCCTGAACAAGTTAATTTGAGCATGAGATTATTTAGCTAATAACAGGTAACTGCTATGAATTTCCTTTTCTACACTGTCAAACTTAAAAAGACAAAGAAGAACTAGAAATGCTTTGCTTGAAACAAAAACTATAGCTCATTATCAATGAAAAGATTATAGTTCCTGTCAAAAAACTGAAAGTTACTCAACAAAGTCTCTTCGAAAGTACAAATCAGAGGTGGCATTATTTAAATTAATGAAGTTGGAGAGAATCACATAGAGTTAACTGTTGCCTTGCTACCCTCCACAGTATGAAATAAAGAGGAAAAATTTGCACCAGTCTTACATCTAATAGTAGAATTGATGTGACTTTTTAAAAAAGCTGATACTCCCTAGTGTCAAGTATTTAATTTTCATGTTATTAGTCTTCCTTCCATGTAATAGTTTTGACATATTTTATATGCCAATAATATATATTGAATCATACTTTTATTTATAATTTCAATTTTAATTTTGCATATTTTTAAGGCAGCTAATCCATTTAATAGATTTTGAAATATGGCATTAAATTTTGAATTGTATTACATGGTGAGAATTGCTAATTTTGTGTTTTGATTTCTGAGCTCTAACATTGCAAAAATAATGAATAAAATAAGAGTATTAGAGTTTTACTCTGGTACTGCTTTCATCATCAAATTAGTTAGAAGGCTTCCATATTCATTCATTAGTGATGTTTAACTAAATGTAAATAGTATAAAGAGTGGAAATTGGGAAGAGAAAGAAAAATAGATGGATTACAAATAGAAGAATTAGAAAAATATGGCATTCTGAAGTCTATCACATATGTGGGAGAAGGAAAGAAAGGCACTCTGCATTCTTTTTTTTTTGTGTGTGTGTGTGTGTGTGTGTGTACTGGGAATCAAAGTCACTACCATGTGCTTGCAAGGCAGGTGCTTATGCCACTGACTCTGCATTCTTGTATGAACTTTGCCTAGAAGCAGTTATGAACAGTACCAGTCACATGCAAAGAGAGCACAGAGAAATGGGATGGAGGCCGAGAAGGGGCAGAGAAAATGGATGAGAGCCAGGAGACAAACAGTGACACTTGAAGGGATGCTATGTCCTTGCTTGACTATTCAGAAGTCAGTACTCTCTCTGGCAGGTCTCCCTGCCTTTGGGAGTTCTACAGCCTGTGCACTGCAGGGAGTCTGGGACCTCCTCTGAGGCAGCAGAGTTCAAATGTGCTCTTCAGTGTGCACAGTGAACTGCTGAGAGATGGACAATGAAAGTCAAGTGGCTGGAGGCCCATTGCAGGAAGCCCCCAGCTCTCTACACCTGAGCTGTCTTGAGCCAAGGCCAGTACACTCACAGTGTATTGTTAGTGAGTGAAGTCAGGAGCATGCTGACTCATACAGTTAGTAAGAGGATAAGTAGGTGAAGGGCTGGTGAACTGTTGCATCCCCTGACAAGGATATGTTTTCCCTAGAAGATACATGATTCTTTACAGCACATACTCCCTGGGTACTTAGAAGACACCTTGTATACATTATAGGCCCAATTATGTTAACATTTGGTCTAAGAAACCAACTGTCTCTTTTGAAATTTGGAAAACATTTTCCCACTTAAAACAATGCAAACTTGTTAGGAAGTAATTTAGGCAGAAACCAGGAGCATGACCCAAGGTCAAGTTTGAAAATTTTGCTGTGAAGGGTTAGTTCTAAGAGCACTGAGGTAAATCACTAAGCTACTGTGTATTAAGAAAATTGTACTAAAAATTGCTCTTTGTTTTCTAGATTCTCCGCACTTTAGTTTACGTTGTCTTTTTAAAAATTTTGCTGCACATTTAGAAATTCATCTTATACCTAACGTATCTCTAACTCTTTTTGCTATAGTCTTTGAAAATTCTAAGAGGGAATAACGGCCTAATTGTTGTTAAAGAGCTTAGAACACGGAGAAGATTACTAAAAAGGTATATTGTTGTGGTTTTGTTCTCTGTGATTAGAGTTGTGAGAATCACACAAACTCACATCTGGCAGTGCTCAAATAAATGGCTCTTTTGGTACCCAGGTGGCGCGCTGATCCTCGTATTGGCTTTTTGCCACGTTCAAAATAAAAGTGAGTTTCAGGGTTTCTAGAATGGTAAAAGCCTCTGACTTGTCAAATGACAATGTTTCCCACAGTACAGAGACGCCCTGAGGTCCTACTGAGAACAAGAAATGCAGGCTTCTCCTTGTGATTGTGGTCCAGGAGCTTCTACCCCGAGACCTCTGGGCATGGGAAGCACGACCACCAGTGCCACCCTGCGCACCACGCCCGCCCGCCACGGGGTCCGGGAGAAGGAACCGGAGCACCAGCACCCCGTCCCCAGGCGTGGAGGTGCCGGGCGAGGTCACCACGCACCTGCCGTCTGCGGCGTCCCTGGCCCCGGCCCTGGAGGAGAGCTGCGAGGCCGTGGAAGCGCGAGAAATCGTGTGGTTCAAGACCCGCCAAGGACAAGTAGCCAAACAGCCGTGCCCTGCGGGGACTATCGGTAAACCTCCTCCGAGGCCGACCGCAGGTCTCTCCTAGCCTGAGCCTACTTCCCGCCGTGCTTCCCCAGCCCCTTCCCTCTCCGCTCTCCTCTCCCTCACCCACTCTGTCTTCCCCACCCCCTCCTACCACCGTACTGACCTATTTAAGTCATCAATGAACGGATCCACCGTGGAGTGTAGCTCACCCATGACCCGGTCACCTTCCACCCACACAGACTAGGGCGCAGGGTTTAGATCTAACCCATAACCCTCAGTCTCTCTACATCAGATTTGTTGTGAAGGTTGGGAAAAAACTTTTTAGTTAGGGGACACTGAGGAAATGCTATTGTTCTATGACAATTGTAAAAGTGTTTAAAGGAAACTCCTGAAGCCCTCATGGGTCCATGCACTTCGTCTTATTTTTGTGCTTCTCTGTCCATTTTCTTACACATTGGTCTAGATACTCTCAGTCACACACTTTAATTACAGCAAGAGCCTGGGGTTGGGGATTTAGCTCAGCTGGATAAGCACCTGCCTTGTAAGTGCGTGGTCATGAGTTTGATCCCAGGTACCAAAAAACAAACAAACAAACAAACAAACAAACAAAAATTGCAGCAAGAGCTTTCTGATACCATCCACCTAGTTATACCATCCACCTAGTTCTTTCAAAGTTGTCCTCCATTCTCCTGCCAGTTACTTTTCTAAAAATCTAAATCTCCTTATTTCTGTCTCCTGCTTAATGATCTTCATGGATTTTTCCAGCACCCACATCTGATAGACAAGGGACTTTACTTTCCAAGCTCTGCTAAATATAACTCTTTTATAGTAGCCTCCAGTTATTTTAAAAAAAATAAAAAACAAAAAACACTTTAGATGTCCCAAAGATAATGCATTGTCCTCCCTTTGGAATGTCCTTTCCATCTTTTCCTGTAAAACCTACATGTTGATTCCTTTAGGACTTTACTGGCCTCTGCAGATTCAAACAGTATAACCCATGCAAAAGTTTCCACACTGATCTAATTCATAAATTCTTACCCACATTTAGCAGAGTTAGCTGCAAGTGCTTTGAAAATACTGCGTAGTTTTGTTTGTTGTACATTTCTCCAATACCCGTTGCTTGTCAAGCACCAATTTAATTATCTCATCATTAATTTTGCTCATATTTTAGGCACCTCAAATGCAGTTATTCCAAGAAAAATGGGTTGAGTGTCTGAAACAGACTTATTTCTTCCTTTGTTATAGGTGTATCAACTTACCTATGCCTTGCCCCTGATGGAATTTGGGATCCCCAAAGACCAGATCTCAGCAACTGTTCTTCACCATGGGTTAATCATATAACACGGAAGGTAAATATGACTGAAGCTACAGCTTCTGCTTGATTATAACTGCTGAGAACAATTGACTCAATTTAGAAAAAAATTAATGTGGAAAAATTCTCATATTTTAATTTAATTTCTGATTTACAGACAACACACTGTCTGCTAATTTTAGAACTTAGTTGTTTTTAAAAATCAGATCCACAAACTTCCTCCAAGACAAGCAGTATTCCTTATAATAATTTTATTATTAATAAAATTTCTATGGTATTGTGAACTACAGATATGAAAGTTCTAGAGGTATTATATAAATCAAGCAAGTAAAACCTAGCATATATTCATAAGGATGTTTACCCCGTGGCAGTAATAATTATAATAAAATCTATCTTTGAAATCTTAAGCCATTTGATAAATACTCCTTAACCTAATCATTTATCAGTGCTAAAAGTATACACATGTGTGACAGAATCTTGCAAATTCAAATGTGCAGGACTTATTTGATTGCAATATGTTGAACATTTTTATTATTAATGTACTATGGGGCTTTGAATTGATTTCATTACAAACAGACCAGATGTGCATTTATGCCAAAAGGGCTGTGGGATGAATCCTTATTATAGCAATTTATGTGGATTTATACACTCCTAAAGTGGAGAGTCCTTCTATGGCACATTAGCTGTGCTGCGGAATTTCTGAAAGTGATTTTTTCCCCAGAAATATTACAGAGATGGCCTTACTAAAACCTGACCTGCACCATTTGCTCTTTTCTCTATTTGTTTTTAACAAAGCTTGCCCTTAGTAATATACTGTATAGTAATCCATAAATATCTACCCAGTGGATCATTTAGCAGATAAGTCATAACTATGTGTTTACCCTAAATCATGGAAGAATAGTAGCTGTATTAACTCTGGTTGCCCTCTTATATATGCATCTCCACACTTGTTGCACTTCATAATGATGCTTCTCCAATTTCAGCACTGTTCCTGCCACAGTTTTTATGTCCTTTGATTTTATTACAATGTAGCTCAATCCCCAGGGCAAATAATTCTTGCTGGATGTGATCAGATTAAGAGATCACTAGCATATCTTTTTACATTAGCAACTTTTGAAAGATACTCCCTAGGTACTTAGCCTAGGGGTTAATATGAATTCAACAGTAGTTCACCTAGAAAGCTGAATGTTTTCATGATAATTTCTGACTAGGCTTGTATTGTTTCATTGCAGAAATTACTGACTTTAAGTAATAATGATACTTAATTCTTTTCTTTCCTCTGCAGCCTTGCTTAGGTTAGAACAAAAGAGATAATTCCTTTCAAAGACTAGACAGCTGTTGCTCACTTGATTTATAGATGGATGTTTTTGTTTTGTAATAAATAGTCCCATCCATCCAGAACATTTCTCTTTAACCTTGATGAGTATCTAAAGTTTTGATATGTTGCATTACAATTATATAAAAATTAATTCCAGGCAACCAGAATTTATGATGACTTTTAACAATAATTTAAATTTTGTAAAGCTTCCGATTGTAACATTCTCAGCTTCTAACTGGTCCAGGGTCAGCAAGGGAGCTGTTGTTATAACTGGTTCTATCGCCATCTGGACACTCATCAGGGCCCTACCTGCAACGTGAATAGATTATGATTGCCTTCACAGCCCCAAACTCACTGGCTCCGGATTCCTGCTCAGGCCATTTTACTTTGCCTTTGCTGCCTCTCTTTACTTCTCTGATTTTTTTCTGCCACATTGGAAAATTAAAGCAACGTAGATGCCTGTAATGATTTATTCCCCCTTACCCTACTTCTGCCTCATTGAAGCAGGTAGTATCTTTCTCTCTAGGGGATTGTGAATATTCTCTAAAGGTTTAGACATTTCTGTTTTAGCAACAAATGCATTTTCCGGCTCTGGAGGCTGGGAAATTCAAGATTAAAGCAGCAGCAGATTCACTCTCCAGTTAGGGCTGCTTTCTGGTGCAAAGGCAGTAATTTCTTGTTGCATCCTCATGTGGTGGAAAGGCCAGGAGATGCTCTGGACACAGATAAGGGGAACAACCCATTCATTAAGGCTCTGTAACATGACTTCTGCAGATCCTCACCTTTTAATGCCTTTTAGGTTTCAATATATGCATTTTGTGGGACACAAACATTCAGACCATAACAACCTCCTTTTCAGCTGTACAGGGTCTCTGAGAGATTCTGACATCTCTAAAGGGAAATGGACTGGCCTAAAGATCTTGATAGTTGAGTTATGATGGACAAATAAGCCAGCAGACCCTGGGTCACATTTCCCCATTTGTAAAATGGCTTAGGTTTTTAATTTTGATATCAACAATATTTGCTATTCACGGAACACTTATAAACAGCAATTATAATAGACAAAAATTAGGACTTATTTTAGTTGCACAAAGTAAGTTTTAGATTTGCATTTTAAAAAATGAAATATTTTGTTTTCCCCAGCAATCAGTGTAAGAGGGAGACTCAAATAATCTCAGCAGTTTTGGACTCACAAATAAATTCACTTACATATTCGTGAAGATTTTTTGCCCCTGTGTTTCTGGGAGTAAAACCCAGGGCCTTGCACATATGAGGGAAGTGCTACACCAGCGAGCTAAGCCCTAGCCCCGAGATTACCTTTTATGTGAAGTAGTGAGTAGTTTACATTTCACTAGAGAATATGTAACTTTTTAAATGTAAGCTTCAGGATCAAGGGGGAAGTTATTGCAAAGAAACTACCCAGAATACTTTCATAATGATGAGATTTAATAAAAAGCAAAATTTGTATAGACAGGGAACTGTATCTCAACAGTAAGGGTGAGAGAGTCTTTAGATGGGTGGGCAGAAGGCTGGACAGTAAGTGGATGAATGTATAGAAAAGTAGAAATACAGATAAGCATTGCAAATTAACAGCTATTCCCTCAAATCGATGTTGTAAAAGCATTTTCCAGTTTTCACTGCAAGGCTGCAAGTCAGCTCAGAGCTCTGCTTCCTGAAATATACATGACAAAATGCTCCATTTGCTCATCTTCCTTAATGATTGCTGTATAAAATCATAATTTCTAGTTTCAGCTTGATCAGACTGAGGTTTTCAGGAGGAATTTAAATTTTCTATTTTGCATACCTCTAAAGAATTCATTACATTTTGCAATCTCATTCAGCTTTTCCCACTCAAAGTTCAGTGATAGTAGTTTTGGACTGCTTCCTTATTATTTACATGCAACATGCATGTAACATGGGGTGTGTTTGCTACTGCATCATTTAGCTTGAATGTGAAAAGGATATATTCTTTATCTCTGATAAATTGCAGACCTTTTTCTTTTGTTGGTACAGAAGATTGTTTCATTTTCTGTAGAAAAAGAGCATATAGATCTATGAATGATATTGGTACTTTGTGATATATAAAATAAACCAATTATTTGCCTTGAAAGATTAGGTTGAGTCTATCTTCTGTATCTTAATGTCTTTAACTTCCTTAGGAATTCTTGAATGAACTACAAGTAAATTGTTTCTTAATTTTATCAGAAATTATGCTAATAAGACATTATACTTAACTTACTGTCTCAGGTAATTTCTTGTTCCTGGAGCAAAATACCCGACACCCACAAGTTAAAGAAGGAAAGGTTTATTTTAACTCAATCTGTTGAAGTTTTAGGCTTTAGTCATCTGGCTCCAAGGCAGGGCAGCATGGCAGAAGAGAAGCAGCCCTTGGCATGGCAGGCAGGGAGCAGAAAGGGATTAAGAGAAGAGGAGATCTGTAAGCAAAGAATGACTTTAACACTGTATTCATGCAAGAAGTCCTGAGGCACATTCGGGATATGTGTGCAGTTTTGATGGAAATAAAATTATTTTAGTCTGAGGGACTGAGGGAAAGCCCGATGAAAAGCCATAGTTATTCTGAACTTAACTTTCTGTATTTCACTCTCCCCTTGATTTAGGTGATGTTTCTTTCCAAGAACCTACCTCAACACTCCATCTTACCTGGTCACCCTCAATTTAGCTGTTAAGGCTTTAAGGAATTGTTACCCTCTCCTTGCTTTTTCTTCTGCATTATATTCCCATATTATCTCATGCACATTTCTATTATTGCAACTGCATTCTTAAAGTAATATTATCTGCCTTAATGTATCAACATACCCATTCTCAACTGGTAGAATACAAGGTTCCCTTAGAGGAAAATTTGTACAGAGTTTGTCTTTATATTCACCAGAAGCAAAACAAAACACAACACAATGAAAAAAAAAGTGTTCAAATAATTTTTGCAAGAAAGAAAAGATTTTGGTATGATTTACCCCATTTTAACATGAAGAAAGATAGTTATAGCCAAAACTGCTTTAAAAACTTACTTCTCACATTTATTGTAAACATTCATGTAACTTGTAATTTATTTGTACTTGAGTTTTTGTCTCATAACTTTCTTAATGGTATTTCATAATTCTTTTGGAGTTTTAATTAAATTAAATTTAATTTGATTAAGTTTTCTTTTTTATGAGTAAATACTTTTTAAATGACAAATTATAATTATTTTAAAGTTAACTTGCTAGTGATTTATATTTTGCCATTTGTAGCAATGCGTGGTTCTTGGTGTATATATAGTTAACTGCACTGCTCATCAGCATCTTTTATGTTAGTCATTTTTCATCTTTGCATTACTATCCATGAGAAAAAGGTAATTATATAGTTCTTCTTTCCACTTTGTCACTATGAAGCTACCCATTCCAGTATGGTGATAATATTGATTATTTTATAATTCTAAAAAAAATGAGGTTATAATATGAAAATATTAGTGCAATTATTTCCTTTTTGTTTAATATATAATTTAGCTTTTTGTCATGGTCATCAATACAGATAATGACACTCAATTTTTACATACTTTGTTTTGAAAAATTTGTTAACTAACAAATATTTTGCCTAGCTTAGAAGATTTCATAGTAATTTTTTTACCATGGTAAATTGAGACTTTCTGCTCTGATTTCTGATAGAAAAAAAATCTCATGTGATAGCAGAGAAATAAAGGAAGCCATAAAATAACAATCACACAAGAACATTGTGATTAACAAAACAATATAATACCAATTCTGAACAATTCTGCAAATATAGTCCTCATTATAAGAATGGAATATATAGAAAACAACAAATGGAAGAAGACACTATAAATGATGCATTGATCAAAAGAATGTTTCTTTGGAAAGTATACAATTTCTAGCTATCTGTATGATTTCTGTAAAGATAGCAACCAGCTGTACCAGTGCTCATATGTATTGGTGAGATACTGAATTTGAATACTTGTATATGTATATATATATATATATATATGTATATATATATATATATACACACACACACACACACACACACACATATAGCCTGCTGGGTATTAAACCTAGCATCTTGCACATGCTAAGCAAAAGCTTTTTTGCTTAGCTACATCTCTATCCCTCAATTTTAGAATTTGTTAAATGACTCACTAGATTATCAGTAAGTAGCACTAATATATAAAAAAATAAAATATGTTGCCTGTAATCATGTTTATGTCACTTTGTGACAATGTAGAAATCCTTTCAGGATTTACCAGTGGACCATGAGCAATCATTTGATCCACCATAATTTGCTACATACTGATCCTTGAACTCTGTAAGGTGAAAGTCTAAAAGGTTAGATGACTCTAAAAAGTTTTTACAAATTCCTTTAATTCAGTGCATTTTTTAAAAAATTTCATTTTAAAGAGAATAAAAACACAACAGAACACAGCAAATCAGAACTAAACAATACAAGCAACACAGGACTTCACAACAAGACAACAGGAAATCAACAGTGACTACCCTAATGTCTCCTGTTTTCTTTGAAATAGTTGTCCATGCCTTCACACACAATACAATCAAACAAAACAAAATAGTATAAAACCAATAAAAAAAAGAATGAAAGCATTGTGGGACTTCAAAACAATACAACAGGAAATCAACAATGGCTACCATAATTTCTCTTGTTTTCTTCAAAATAGCTCATACACAATGAAATCAAATAATAGAAAACAGAATAAAACCAATAATAGACTAATAATAATAATAAACAGACTAAATCAAATAATAAAAAACAGACTAAAACCAATCAAAACAAAAGAGTGAAAGCATTACAGGACTTCAAAACCAGATAACAGGAAATGAACAATGCTTACTACAACGTCTAGTTTTCTTCAAAATTGCTCTTCATACCATCATACATAGTGATATCAAATAAAACAAAACAGAATAAAACCAATTAAACAAAAGAATGCAAGCATCACCAGAAAAGACAATAGGAAACCAACCATGATTACCATAATATCTCCTATTATTTTCAAAATAGCTGCCCATACCATCAGACACAGTAAAATTCAACAAAACAAAACAGAACAGGTTCACATCTAACAAAATTGTGAAAACATCACAAGAGTTCAAGACAAAAGAATAAGAAATTAACACTGATTACACCTTCTCCTCCTAGGTGTTTCCTCCCCTATCACTTTTATAATATCTATTGTGTTTTTGGATCCCACTACCTGCTTCTGTTTTTTATGCTAGTGTTCACCCGTATGATTCAAACTGTTTCACCCATGACATGAGCTCCAACTGAATGCATTTCCCTACAAGAGCCTTGAGATTATCTTACTTTATAGCTGGGTAGTTTTCCATTGTTACCACTCTGTGGTTAGTGGGCAAATTACCCTTGCTTTTTTCTAGTCTCCTGTTGCATGGAACTATTGTTTTCTCCCCTTTAATTTTCAGTCTATGAATTTCCTTTCAAGTTAACTGTGTTTCTTATATACAGTATATTGATGGATCTTATTTCTTGATCCACTCTCCTTGTGTTTATTGAGGTTTTTTTTTCAAGAATTTCTACAAAGTACTTACAAACTATATAATAATACTTTAGCATAGTCTGCTATTGATATTTTCTTTTCTTTTTCTTTTCTCTTTTTGAGACGAGGTCTTGCTATGCCATTCAGCCTGGCCTTGAGCTCACTTTATAAGTCAGGCTGAGAGAGAGAGACAGACAGACAGAATATATACATATAGAATATAATAAAAATATATAGAGAGACTGTAGTCTATGTTCTGTATATATAAAAAGAGAACATTACATGTTATTCTGTATATACATATATATATATATATCAAGAGAAACATTGTATATTATTTTTATAAGTAAAATGTTTTTATCTTGAAGACAAAAATAATATTGGTTTCCTTCATATCTTAAACTATTGCATGGTACATATATACTGAGCAGTGTTACATAATCATAACCCATTTTTTTGTCTAGCATAAACAAGCTTAAATGGGCATCACTGAACATTTTCTATTACTGTATATATCTATGGAATTATTTTTATGTGTAATAGTAAGAGAACTTGCTGCATTATATGGTATTTATATATCAAAACTTTATGGACATTGGTAATGTGCTCTATATTGAAGCTATATAAATATACATTATCAGTAGTAGTTTAAAGAGGTGATATTCAGTTCCCCAATGTTATTAAACTGAATTTTAGTAGGGTTTTCTCTATATTTGAGAATATGATTACACATAATTTAGATCTTCCAATTATTATGGTTTATTTTTACTTTGATTTTTGTTTAATCTTTCTTTCTTTTTTTGTTACTGGAGATCGAACTCACAATCTCACACTTGTCAGGCAAGCACTTATGCCACTGAGCTAAACACCTAGCCCTGTTATAGTTTATTTTTAATATTCATTCTTGGTACAAACCCTAAACCTTCCTAAATAGATAGTGATAATCCATTTCATTGATCAGGAGTTGTTTAATAATCATTAGCGAGTTTGCAAAGATAAGATCTTTTTGTTTGTGACTATGTACTTTATATTGAACTATCTCATAAAAAAGAAGAAAACAAAACCAGTTGTAAATACTATTGTTGTAAATACTATTTTGACACAACACTCTTTTGACACTACTATTACACATTTAAATAGTAATGGGGCAAGCTAAAGTTTTAAAATATACACTGAAAAGCATTAACAGTCCCTAGAAAGACAGTTATGTTAACTTTGTACTGCTTTTATCTCTATTGTTTTTCTGTACCCCATTCCTGCTTTATTAATTTAAAATAAGATTATAACTCAGGAAATTATACTAACTTGCCTTTTTAAAATACTTCCTATACTTTTTTAAAGTTTAATGTATATTATTATCTTCTCATTACCCATGACTATTAAGTTTATTCAGTGGATCCTGAGGTATTAGCCTTCATTTCATTTAACATCTTAGAAGTTTGAGAATTTGATATGCTCCCAGAGAATGTATTTGAAAAATCAGCATGTAGTTTCAGAAAAGAAAAACACTAGAAACTAAGCAGTAATTTGATACTAAGTCTGTGGGGAACAAGATTTCTTATGGTATATTTAGTAAGAAGAGGAAAATCACATTGAGAGCAGGGATTTTATTTGGGGTAAATTCCTCACCGAGTTTAGCATCTGATGAATATTCCTTTAGTTCAGTTAATGTTTATTAATAGTGTTTGCTAATGCTTAATATTGATTTCATATTTGCTTAGCTAAGTGCTAAATATTCAAAAATGAAAGTTTGTACTGTATTTACATATAAGCATGTAGAGTATGAGTAGGAATTCACAGCACACACTTACCAAAGTCCAATTTAAAAACTCACAATAGGACAAACCTTCAACCTTCACCAACAAAATGGATAATTAAGATGAGAATAATTTTTAGAAATAAAATTCTTCAGTTGAGCATAATAGAGCAATTCAGTAATAGTGATTTAGGGGAATGAAACTCTCAGCCTACTATGTCCGGTAAGAGTTTGTGTTCTCTAAATTCCAAGAATGAATTTTAGGAACAACAAAAGTTAAGAGCAGAATGTATTTATTGAGAGAAAGAAAGCTTCTGTCAGAGAGAGACCGAGGGGTCCTGAGCAGGTTGCCAGGGACTCTGTCTTTTCCAAGGACTTTTATAGAATAAAATCATGGGGTGAGATGAGTTCAAGGTGGGGAAAACTGGGATCTGGCAAGGCAGATGGGCATGAGGTGGGACAGAACTGTGGTTAGCCAATAAGATTAGTAGTTCTGGTAAAATTGATTAAGTTGGGGACAAATGAGGAAGCAAGTCACATAGAAAGTGGGCATGCTTAGGGAGAAGTGACTTCCCTAGGCGAGTGGGACAGTGGCTCCTGGCTTCTTCAGGGTGATGGGGAGCTATTTAGAATATTAGTCTCTAGGATATGGGTGCATTTGTTTGATCTTTTGTTTTGAGGTCTGGCCCACAGCAGGAGGTGTCTATCTCCCCAAAGGTTGCAAGGTATCTGGGCTTCTGCACTGGCTCCTTGGAGGACCTAACCCTGCCTCACTGCCTATAGTAATTCTAAGTAACTCGGCTGCCTGTAACAATAGCAACACTCCAGAAGGCTGAGAAAGGAGGCTCACGAATTCTACGGTGGAAGATTCTAGATCCATGTGGTGGCAATGGGCATAATGTGGGGGTGGGGTGGAGATTGGGAGAGAGAAAAAAGAAGAGAGAATGAGAAAGGAAATTCTTCAGGAGAAATTTTCTGAAGTCATTGATTTCGGTTTTGAAGACAAGGATAAATTCACAGAAAAAATTGCGGCTCTCAACCTGGTATTGATGGAATTTAGTTAACTATCTTGCCGAAATGACTCAAACTTTCACAGAAAAGCAATTGGCAAGAGACCAATAAAAGTATTTGTGTAAGATCTTTTTGCATTTTATTTTGTTTCAAAATTGTAGTTAAAATCTGGAGAAACAGCGGCCAATATTGCAAGAGAGCTGGCCGAGCAGACCCGAAATAATCTGAATGCTGGGGACATCACCTACTGGGTCCGAGCCATGGATCAGCTCGTGGGGCTCTTGGACGTGCAGCTCCGGAACCTGACCCCAGGAGGGAAGGACAGCGCCGCCCGCAGCTTGAACAAGGTAGGGACGCTGCTGGGTCCCCATCTGTCACGTGAGCGAGACTCCTCTGCTTACTTTTCTTCACTTTATGAAAGAAAAAAATTGATACGTGTATTTACTTCACAGTTTAATTATTGTAATGCCAGCATTTGACTTTTCAACCAAATAAACAATAAATGATAATCTGCCCATAAATCTTTGAAATTTAAGATACTGTTTTTCATAGTGTAGCTGCTGGTTTCGGATGCTAAGTTCTGACAAGCGTAGTGTGGATTATTGCAATTTATTTTATTTCTTTTTTTCTTCAAATTTTATATTAAAAGAACTGACAATAAAATAAGTGTGTAATCCATAAGTGGAAATGTGGACACTAGACAGAATATCAATACTCCAGTATAGATTTTTTAAAGGAGATATTTAAACCTAATTAATATTACTTTAAAAAATTCATGAGGCAAGTGATTTAACTTTTAGTTCATTTTGATTTTTAAATTACTGAGATTTGGTATCATTACCATTAAAATTTTGGAAGTTTAAGTATGTTTGAATTATAAATAATTAAAATTATGTTTTAAATTCTTGAAAAAATGTATTTTCAGAAAAAAATTCACTGTCATGAATGTTTAATATCTATATACTTTAAAATATGTAAATTAGAAATATATTTTATAATTTATATAGAATAGCACTTTTCTGTATTACAAATTATGATAGTTTAAATTACCCTTATGGTAAAAAGTACACAAGGATGGATACCATTAAATGTGAACAGTCCCTGATTGGCATTTGTATAGTAGAGAGTCTCAGTGATTGAAACTGAATTTTAGATCCTTTAATATTTTGATAATTTTCCCACTTAGAAAAATGAGAATTTGACAGAGACAGACTAATGTTCCCCTATGGAATTCAGTAGAAAGACAATCTTCTCTGGATTGAAAAATGACTTTGCATAATTGTTATTTAATACAGTTAGCTCTTTTGTGTCTTACTGTGGTATGACTCACTCATCAAGATAGAAGACATTTTTAAAATGAGTGATTGCTCAACACAGAAAAGTCAGGCAAATAGTTTTATCTGTAGCATCATCCCTAAAAAACAGGAACAATTTTATCTATTAAATATAAAGTATGGAAGGTTGTTTTTTGTCATGCTGAGAATATAGAACTTTTAAAGAATGTTTCACTTGTAACCTGATAGAATAATCTAGAATTACACCTGATAGTATATTCTACAACTGCCTGTATAACCTGGCTGGCTGTGATTTCAATGTTTTACCCAGGCTAACGGGGTGCTGTTAGTGAATAGTGCTGCTAGTTGTTTTCATAATGCACTGGTTGTACTAATTTCTACTAGTGTTACATATCCATTACATGACTTGTTACAGCAGTACTTGGGGTCTGTATTTTAAAGTGTTGATGACTAAAGATATCAGGTAAAGCTGGCAATTAATGTCACATTCTAACTGGCTATAGCTAATCAGCTTGCCTACTCTGAATATCAAATAACTACATAATGGGCAAATTTCCATTTATGAGGCCTTCTACTGCTCTCTTTTGTTTCCCATTTGGGTTTTTTCAGTTGTTTGTGTAATACGGTTTGTCATGTGTTAATTTGCATGAGGCAGTGAGTAGAAGGGAGGGCAGAGGTTCTTCACGTGCTTGCTGGCTTGTTCTTTCCTGTGGTTCCCATTTCCCCTGAAGCAGGTATAACCTATCAGATTTGCAAAGTCAACTTGGTACAAATCAGTCGAGCTCCACACTGAAACTGTGGAAGGTTTAGAGTCCTGCGAAATGAGGGTGCGAGTCAGTGATCCAAATGACAGCCCCAGCAATTTATTTGCATTTATTCCTCTCTTAATTCTTTAGAGGAGTAACTGTTTCATGCTCTTTGAAGAATGCATCAATTAGAGTCCAGAGAGTATTAGCTGCACAAAAGCATCAGAGGAGCTGCTACTTCAAACTGGATTAATTTTCTTTTTTCAAAATCAGGACTATTGAATGGGGAAAAACAGAAGCGAAGAAGAGGAAAAGTCACATTCTAATTTATAAAAATTTGGGGCATTTTTAAAACAGGGAGAATAAACTGTTATTGTTTATTCCTTTAAACACTCGGAAAAAATACTTGGGAATGCATAGGAGGCTGCCAACCTTTGGCCTATAAAAGCATTATTCTATGTGTAAGCAAATCACAGGCTTCTTATCCCACCAGAGTTTCTAAAATGTATCTTATTGGTTAAAATTGCTAAAAGAAATTTGTCAAGAAATATAAAAAAGTGACAAGTCAAAAATTACCTTTTTTTCAGAAGTTATTTATGTTTTGATATTTGTTCCCCAAATCCAATAGTCATGATAAGTGGATGTTTCTGCTCCCCTAAATAGATATTTGTATGTATAAACAAACCAATAATGTGTGCACGTTAACCACCAATATTGTCTGCAAACCATCTACTACTTTTAAAATAAATTCCAAAGTTCTGACATAATTTACTTAACTTTTTTAGATCTATATTTTTTAAACTCTTCAATTAATAACTAACCTGACATGCAATGAATCATTTCAAATGAATGAAGCATATTGATTGCTACTAATTTCTACTAAATGTATTCAAACATTTCTTCCTATCATTAACAGCTTTCTGCCATCCAAGTTTCACTGGGGTTGTTCTAAAAGGATATTAGCTACTGTACTTCAAGCCACTGACTACATTTTTCTGCTGCTTAGCTCTCATTTTCCCCTAGAAAATAGTGAACCAATAAGTAAAGTGTTTTGTGTAGATGTGTTCTTTTATTTTTTCTTGTTTTCTTCTGTCACTAACTTGTTTTTTCTACTCTGCATTTAATCTGCTGTCTTAACGGATTCAGCTTAAGAAAAGAGAGCACTCTTGCAGAGCCTATGTCCAGGTACTTTCTGTGTTTTTATACACATGATAAGTTGTGGAATTGTCTTTGCTGGTAGTAACATGTACAGACATCTGATAGAAAAATGGTAATATGCCACATTGAACTAAGAAGTTTCAGGGAGGGAATGGAATGAAAGGATGGGAATGGAAGCACACAAACAAGCATATGTACTAAGAAACAAACCAAAATGAGTCAGTGTCAGTGCTCTGTCTAATAAGAACACAGACTAAGAAGGAGGTGCAGCTTGAGGGGTGCACATTGGTCATCAATAAAAGGTGAGTTGAGTGCAAGAGATGCATCTCAAATTTTTCATCAAGGTGGGTATGAAAACCTTTCTTCTACTCATTGAGTACCAAGTCATTCGGAAATGGCACTCAATCAGGGCCCTCATAAGTCTCAGATTGTCACCTGGCTGGGACTGAGGAAGTTCCTGCAGTGGAAATGAGGCATTTAACCCATCCTAAACAGAGAATGTTTGGAGGTTTACTGATTGACTCTTCTGGCAGAAAAATAATTTGTTAGGACCCATCAGTAAGAGGCAAGGGCAAGGTTTGTTAGGAGGGTTTGAGTACACACTCAGCAGAGGACTGTAGACCCTCAAGAGAGAACAGCACACTAGAGTTTGAAAATGGAATATTTATGTTTTTTGGAAGTCTGTGGAATTTGACAATCTATATTCATGGTCTTGGTTTACTGGGTAAGGGAGGATGCTCTATCCAGTGAAAGACAATAGTTTATTTGTAGGGAAAAACCCTATTTTTCAGGAGAAATTGGTCTATTCAAAAGTGAAAGAAGACCTCTTTCAAGCAAAAGGAGAATGGCTGGATTCATTTACAAGTGAAAGGGAATTGCCCAGATTTAGAGAAGAGAGTGGAGTTCAAACTGGGCTTGTGTCCTGAAACCAGTTTTTAGTTTTAAAATTACAAATTTTGTCCTTTTTTTCTATTTTTTTTAATCCTACCTCAGTATGTTAGAGTATTCTGGCACATTAAAGAAGCAAAAAGTACAAAATGAACAGGTTTATTGAGTTGAGGACATGGAAAAGAGTACACAACCCATGGTTGGGCTGTCTTCTTTGACCAGATACAGAGAGGCAGAGGGTTATGTGACCTCTGAATGGAAGTGACACCTGGGGCAGATATTGATGACCTGTGAGGAACCCATTGGAATTCTCTGGGCATGCAAACAGGAAGGGGAGCTGCAATTAGGGCTGAAGGAGAAGCAGGAAGTGGTAAGCGTTCCCACTTTGGTCTTCTGCCACGTTAGACCACTGCCATAACTGTATAGTAATTTATACTAGGGCAAGAACCTTTCACAATATGAGAACAATAGTCTAGAATTCTTAGTATAGCATGCTTCAGTTCCCAAGTGGTACTCTTTATTGGATCTAGTTTGCTTATATCTGCCTTACTTTCTCTTTGCAAAATTATTAATCCCAATGCAAATGTAGTAATTATCCAACTAATGTGCTTTAATTTGTTTACAAGAAATAAACCCTATGGGATGTAGATTTTGCATGATATGGAACAGTCCCAGAAGCAAGCACTCTAGCTATCTCTAAAGGAAAAAAAAAATGAAGGAAGGGAGAGAGGGAGAGAGCAAGAGGAAAGAATAAAGGGATGCAAGGAAGGAATATGATAGTTGACTATAAAATGTATACCTTATGTATATAATTTACACCTTATATATACATAGCACAGTATTTTTAAAGAGGAAACCCACCTGATGAGTAAAGATATGCCCTTGATTTCAATTTAGTGTTTATAAGACTGGCAGTATAAAAATTAAACTATTAGTTTATTTGCAGTTGAAAATAACATAGAGGGCTGGAGATTTAGCTCAGCGGTGTAAATGCCTGCTTGGCAAACACAAGATCATGAGTTCAATCTCCAGCAGCAAAAAAGAAAAAAGAAAATAACATAGAAGCATTGACTTTTTGTCCCTTTACATATTTCCAATGATCTGAATATTCCCTTTTAGTATCATCCTGGTTAATAGAAAACTGGGAATTGAATTTATAGTGAGGGGCTCTCTCAGTGGGCATAAAATCATAGAAAAAGAACTAGATGGCTATAAGGAAAAGTTCGAGGTTGGGAAAAGTACAGTATATACTATAAATATTTTAGTGAATGGGTTCATCTTTATATGCAACTATACATTTCTGGTTGTCAAATTATTTTCTTCCAACAGCCATATGTCCATATATGAAATTCATTTCCTCAAAAATATTGTCTCAACCCTAGCATCTTACCATCTAGTGGGCAATATTGATTAATAAGTGTTAGGCAGAAACACTGTTCATTTTTAGGAAATCCATATATTACTTGAAAAACTGTGCCAACCACCTTTTAATTATTCACCTACAGATAAATTAACATAGGTAATAGCTGACAGGTCAGATTTTACTGTCCTTTTATTTGTGTGTGGAATAAACAAGAGAACTGGGTCCTAAGCCTTGTCTTTGTTGGTACCAACTAAGAATAATAAGCACCACTAAGCAGTCTTGATCAAACTATGATCTGGTTGGCCATTATCTCAGGTCTGCTAGGTCCTGCTAGCATAGGGAAAATTCTCATTCATTTAGGTGATTGTGCTAATGATATAGGGGAATGAAACTCCTGACCTACTATAGTCCAGGATGAGTTCATGTTCTCTAAAATCAGAGAATGTATTTTAGGAATAATGGAGGTTGAGTGGAATATATTTATTGAAAGAAAAGCTTCTGTCTGAGAGACAGAATAGATCCTGTGTGGGTTGCCAGGGACTTGTCTTTTCTAGGGACTTTTATAGAGTAAATTCAGGGAGTGTGACAGTTTCAGGGTGGGCAAATATAGGAACTTGCAAGGTGGGCATAAGGGGTGATAAAACTGGTCAACCAATAAGATTAACTGCTCAGGTAAAATTGATTACATTAGAAACAAATGGGGGAGCAAGTCATGTAGTACATGGGCAGGCTTAGCAGTAACTCTTCCTGTAGGGGGGTGGGATGCTGACTCTTAACTTCCTCAGGGTGATAGAGAATTATTTGGACTGTGGCTCCTAAGGATGCAGGTGTATTTGCTTTGCCTTTCCTCTTGAGATCTGGCCCATGGCAGGAGGTGTCTGTCTCCCCCACAGTTGCAAGGTTTCTGGGCTTCTGCACTGGCTCCTTTGAGGTTCCAGCCCTACCTGACTTTCTATAATATTTTTAACTAACTCAGCTGCCTGTAACACTATTCCTGAGATGAGATAATAACTCCTGCTTAGAGAATAGCCGTGGTTCCCATCATGGAGTGATCTGCCTTCAGGGCTTGCTTTTCCTGGAATCTTGAACATATCTTTGTTACTCTCCCCATGATGTCTTCAGTATTGAAAGAAGATGAGAGAGGTTAGGTAAATATAGTCAACCTTGTATTATCAGTATAAAGACAGATATTCTGTAAGTGATTCACAGGTTTATGTGCAGAGTTGAGCAGGAATCTGATCTAAAATTTAAGGTAGCAAAGGAGATAGAACAATGCTAAATTAGAGATGCCAAGTTTTTATCCTGCTCTTCATGAGCTATCAAATATTTGCAGTCACTATTTTAAGCTAAAGTTACATCAAATTTAATGGCTAAAGCCTTTCTAGTATATATGGTACTTACATCATCGATAACTCTGAATTTATTCTGAATATAGAAACAGTAGGAATCATAAAAGTAGATACAAATAGACTAAAGTATTTTCTACTGTGAAATTTCATGGAATAATAGCCTATATGTAAATGATCAGAAGTGGTGTTATATATTACTGAGCAGAGCATTTCTGCTTCACCAATACTGTGTTTGCATTAGGTCTTATCAGATAGTTAGTCAATAGCTGAAACATTTATTCACAGCCAGTCAATTATAACACCAGGAAATCAGCCATTGAATAAACTGTGCTATTAATTTTCCATCAGAGATTCATGTTTGAATGACCATGCATTTCATAGATTTAAATACTGAATGGCTAATTATCCCAATGGCACCATGAAAAGGAGCATACAATGCAATCAAAAACAGTCCTAATTGTGCTCAAAAATGATCTTCAGCATTCAATACTGAAGAATATTTTTTTACCTATTGCTCACACTGAGTACAGTGTATTCATATATACATATATATATACACGTATATATATATATACATATATATATTAGAGTTGTGTATATGTGTATGCCTCCAAAAACAATATCTTTTCTAAAACTTCAACAATTTCATATATAGCAATATTCATCATTTCATAAAGCAAGATATAATTAAAAGTTTATTTTCTCATCTTTGAATAATATTCTTTTTTCCTTTTAATTTTCTTTCTCAAGAAGTATCTTTATTATCTTCATCCTAATTGCTTCAAGTTCAAAATGAAACCAAAGAAAAAATTCTATACTAGATTAATTCATCAAGGTAGTAACTGTAGGAAAATAATCTACAAGTCTGTGACAGTTAAACTGGCTATTCAACTTGATTGGTTTAAGAGTCACCTAGGAGGTTGATAAGGCACATTTCTGGGTGTTTGACTGGGTCACAGAGGCATGACTTTGGTGCTTATATCTGATTTCTGGCCTTTTTTCTCTCTGGTGCTATTCCCCTCTTCTGCTTCCAAACCACCGTGACCTGAGAAGTTTTGCTCCAGCAATCCCTTCCACTATGAGGTTTTGTGTTGGAGCCACCCAATGATAGATTTCTGAAAACACAAGCCAAATTAGACCTCTTCTTTAATTGCAGATGTTGGGTGTTTTCACCCAGCAATTGGAAAGGTTATCAATACAGAAAATTAATATCAAAATTGGGCTCATTGCTATTCTTGTCTGACTGTATTTCCAGAAGCCTTTGTGACTGGTTTGAGGGATTTTGGAAAGGTTTGGAGTTGTGGACTGAAAAAGCCCTAGAACTTTGTAAATAGATTATAATGGACAATTTTGTTTGGATATCTGGAAATCAGAATGCTGTTAACAATGGAGACAGCAAAGGCCAGGATCATGAAGTTTCAGACAAGAATGGGGACTCAGCGGGAAACTGGGCCACAGACTGTGAGTGTTATACCTTGGTAGAAAGTTTGTCTACATTTTTTTGATGTTCATAGATTTTTTTAATAAGGCTGAATTTTAAGGTAGTGACAAATTGATCTGGTGAAGGATATTTCTAGGCCACTCAATGGTGAGGCTATGGCATGAGTACTGATAGTATGTTTTTATGTATGTTTATAGCAAGAATTGGGAGCAAAAAGATGAATCAAAAAAATTGAAAAACTTAAATTTAGGCCCCTAAAGAACTATGTGTAAGTTGGGGCCAAAGGAGGTATAGTTGTTGAAGAAATTAGTGTCATTCAAAGGAAAACAAGTACTTTGAATTTAGAGCAGAAGAAAAACACCTTTGGAGACATCTCGGGAATCAGCAAGACTCCACTCATGGCAGAATTCAATCTTGACTTTGCTAGCTTTCAATCTTGCTATGGTTCTATTCTATTCTATCCCTCTGTTCTCTTCTTTTACAGTAAGAATGCTGTGCTATTGTATTTTGGGATTAAGTAACCTGCTTTTGAGCTTTACAGGAGTTCACAACTTAAAGTTTTCCTTAATTCTTAGAGGATACATTGACCTTAGCTTTTGAGAACTGGTG
The DNA here is from genome assembly GCA_004027455.1 of Hydrochoerus hydrochaeris. Lineage (NCBI taxonomy): Eukaryota > Metazoa > Chordata > Mammalia > Rodentia > Hydrochaeridae > Hydrochoerus > Hydrochoerus hydrochaeris. The sequence goes on along the minus strand of PVLA01012707.1, from coordinate 1,350 downwards.
GAACTGTTGATATTTTGGGGTAACGGATTAAGTGGGGTATAAGGAGGGGTATTTGGACATCAAGTGGATATGGGTTGGGAGGCGGCAGGTTTGATAGAATGTCAACTTGCTTGGTATGGGTGTGACACAGGAGTTTGGAAAGTGCATTGCTCCTAGTGTCTGGGTGAGCCATAGAGACATGACCTTGGTATTATGACTGGTCCCTCATCACTACTTCTGTGGTGCTGTTCTCAGCCACTGTGAACTGAGCAACTGTAGGCATTGCACTCTTCTAGCATGGTGTTTTTGCTTGGGAAGTGGCCAATCGTGGACTGAAACCTGTGAGACAACAAGCCACATTAAGATTCTTCACCTTTAAATTGTGAGTGTTTGGTATTTTTCCCAGCAATTGGAAAGCTGAGCGATACATTCTAAGCTCTTGGAATAGCAAGAGGTCAAAGAGAAAAGCAGCTAACACTAGAAAACAAAGGAGCAGCTTAATGCAATAGGAAGATCAGGGGAATATGACATTCTGGAGTCACGAAGTTATTATTTCAAGAAGGAGGCTCTGATGTTAATTGTTGCTGAATTTGCTCAGAAGTGCTGAAACAGCTTTTAAAGATAAAACCATATAAATTTCTGATTATCATAAAAATCCCAAATCCTAGATATCTATATTACTATATATAATATCCAAATATTTTTGCTGCTTGTTTTCATTTTTTGAATCATGAATGCAGATGTTTTCTGTACCAGAGTTGCTCCTTGCACCTCTGACAAAGTGCAAATTGAATTACACCAGTTTTACTCATGGGCCTGTGCATAAGACAGAAAGGATTCTAAGCCCCATTTATACTGCAAGGAAGAAATTAATGAGTATTTTTAAGTTCCTTGTTTGGTCACTTAATTGGCTGTGTGACAAAGAGCTCTGTGGTGCATGTCAAACAACTTTCGTAGTCCTCTAATGATTTGTGCTTTGCTTGACTTGTGATACTGTTCAGTGTGGCCTGTCAGGCTGGATAACCTTGTTAAAGTGGCTAGAATAAATTGGCTAGCCGTGTGCATACAATGTAGTATATTAACTATAGCAACAGGGAGTGCTTTTAGCAGCTCTTTCAAGAGATTTCCATGTTTGCCCATAAGCATCAAAGCCAACCCAAACTTTCATTTAGTATAATTAAAAGGACATCTGAAAGGAGTTTGAATCACAGCAGGTTCTTGTGGTTTGGTAACCCTTTGTTAAAGTCCTGTGAACTTAATATACTTCACAGCTTGATAAATCTTCACTTGATTTGTGTCAGTAAGAGAGAAAATATAAATCTACACCCTGCGTGTTTCTCATGCCCAAAACCTATTTTAAAAAGACATGGA
>PVLA01012706.1:0-42268 GCA_004027455.1 Hydrochoerus hydrochaeris | reverse complement strand
TGACCTTGCACTTGCCAGCAGGTGTTTAAGACACTGAGCTGAATCCCCGGCCCCTATTGTTGCTCTTAGGGCCACCAAAGCATAGTATGTGATAACAAATGAGCAAGTTAAAATTTCATCTCCATGTGCAGCTGCCTAGTTGTCACTAGGCTAGAGTTTCTCTGTAATTTGATTGATAAAATGTTCATAAAAAAATCATTTTCAATCTTACAAACTAGGAAGCAAAGATTTTAAGTAAATGTATCAGAATTCCCCAAATTAGTGACAACGGAGGGGGGTTTCAGCTCAGGTCTGTCAGGTTCTACGCCCTTGACCACCATTCACCCACTTTCTGCCTCTGTAGATGAGTCTACTCCACACATTTCACGTAAATGGAATCGAACCATTTACTTTTCTCCTTCTGCTTGGCATTCTGTCCTCAAGGCTTCTTTCACTGCCCATTTTGGTTTCAAGGTTTTTCCAAGCTGCTGCTTGAATCAGTACCTCATTTCCTATTTATGGCCAGATAGAGTTTCACTCTGTGAATGTCCCATATGCCATGAGTCCATTCATCTGTCAGAGCCCACGGACGTCACCTTCACTTTCCGCCTGTGGAGAATGCGGCCTGGCACTTGCCCTGGACTCTGTGTGGTCCAGCGTTTCCTTTGCTCCTGGGCATAGACCTAGGAGTGGGACTGTTACTCCGTAACAGCCCTGTGTGCAGCCTTTGGAGAAACTGCTGCACCACTGTCCACTCCTGATTCTTGTCATTTGACTTTTCCCAACTATTTCTTTGGGGAGTAGGAGATAGCTGTTTGCTTCCTTGTCCACTTAGTTAATTTTTTTTTTAAAGAATCAAGTTGGGGTGTTACTGATTTATTTCCTCTGCAATTTTTCTATTCCCATTGCGTTCATTTCTGTTCTAATCTGTATTTCCTCCCTTCTGTTTCCTGCATGTAGGAGTCGACCCTGTTGATTATTCCTGCAGCAGCTGGAAGCAGTGTGAACTGTAAGGCATCAGACCTATAACTGTCTGGTTTAAAGAAGTAAACCAGGGGGGAGCCACGTGGCTGGTGAGAGCATTGAGAAGGGCAGGCAGCTTACCTGCCTCCCCACGCGGGGCCACAGCGGAGACCCGAGATGCCACCCAGGAGGCTGTGGCGCTCTGATACAACACGGCAGACAAAGGCAAGTGACGCTTCCCAAATTCCAGGCATTAAATACCGTGGATCGGACGTTTCAGGGTCTTGGCCGTCTCGGCCCTGACCATCTAGTTCCCCATTTCACTTTCACTTTGTCTCTGAGGTTTTCTCTACAGCCTTGTACTGCAGCACCAAGAAGGAGATGGTGTTTATCCCCTACAGCTGCAGATCTACCTTGTACCTCAAGGTGAAGGGTCAATATTTATTTTCCAACCATGAAGTAGCTGTTTCTGTTCTTATAGCATGGTTCTCCTTCAGAGCCCTATTCAAGTCTTTGGAAATTAGACCCATATAAATGCCTATCAATGCATAGATGCATATATGTGTATATATGTATACATACATGAGAGATGTGTGTATACATACACATGCATATATGTATATATAGCATGATCAAAACTACAGTGTGTATTTTTTTAATTATTACAATAAAAAGCACACACAGTTCCATGAATCTCCTTCACACACCCCCATCTCAAACACACCCTGCATTCTTGCCACTTTCTGCTGCATTCCTGGAGCCCTCTTTTATGAGTGCCCTGTCAGGGCTGCCTCATATCCTGAATCAGTTTACCTTTTGTGGTTGTTCTGACATCAGGAAACAGTCAGAAGTTTCCCAATGCCAGACCCAGTGAATAAGGTAGATGAGGACACTCCATGGTATTTTAAGGAGCCTGCCTTTCTATCAGATGGCACTTGACAGCAGCATTCACCTTTATTCTTTATCATACTTCATAAAGACTCATGTATTGCTTCAGAAAGTTGCAAGAAAGATAGGATAAATGTGAATGAAGCTAGGGGTTTTGATAGAAACATGTTTTTCTGTATTAATTTTTAATTTGTGTACAAACCTCTCAAGATTTATCAGAAAATAAAGTACATGTGCAATTCTGTTTCCCTAAAATAGCAATCAGGTCCTTTGCCAATCAAGTAAGGATTAACTATTCTTTTAGGAAGTAACTATAAACCTTTAAGAGCCATCTACAAAATAGTATTGCTTTAGCAGTAATGCTGAAAGGAAGATTCCTGAAATCAAATACATTTAGTAGAGTTTGCATTTAAGCAAAGCCAAACAAAACTGGTGTGTCAATTGGGCAGCTCTCAGAACCGGAGAAGATTCTGAGAACCCTAGCCAATCACAGGGCCAAACAGAATTTGCAGAAGTGAGGCATAGAAAATAACCAAGTTGGCCACAGTTTCATCAACCAGTCAGTTATTGTGATCAAACTCAATATTGGTTTGCACTATTGAGTCAAGTCTAGGTGCACATCAAAACCCGTGCTTTCCATGAATTGTATTAACAGTAAAAGGACAATTTTAGAGTTCTAATGTAATTGGCCATATTCTCCTACTACAGCATATTTTTTCATCATGGGCTATTCTTATCAACCCTCTATAAAAGAATAGCTACAATAATTTGCACCAAGATCTGTGCACTTGTAACTCATTTGCTCCACAGTTTCAATTCCTGGTCTGTTTTCCCCATTGCACAAAATCACCCTGTCTTTTTTTTTAAAGAAGGTAAAACAGAACAGAACAAAACAGAGCAAAGCAGATCAGAAGCAAACAACTCAAGTGACACAGGATTTCAAAGTAACACAACAGGAGATCAACAGCGGCTACCATAATGTCTCTTGTTTTCTTATGTTCTCAGGATATGTAAGCAACTTTTAATTCTAGAAAATTGACATTAAAAATTCATAATTTAGTACAGACTCTTCTCATATTGAAAAAGAATAAATAGACACTCATACATGCAGATAAATGCTTTTTCCTCTTGAAAGAATTAGAGGAATCCGATAAATTTGGCATTATGTATTGCTCTAATTGATGCTGACCTAGAGAGAGTGAGTGTGTTAAATCAGCAGTTTTCCCTGTGTGGTTCCTAGGCAGGAGCAGCGTTATTACCTGGGAACCTATTTAAAATGTAAATTCAGTAATCTGTGTTTTAATGAGCCTCTATGTGCTTCTGTCGCAGACTGAAAATCACTGTTCCAGTACACACAGAGTCAGGGTTGAGCATGACTTCAGGGCAGGGATTTGCAGCCCTGTGACACATTAAAATCATCTAGAGAATTATAACAAGTTCCCGTATCTAGGACTCAGTCAAATCAACTTAATCAGAACCTGCAGGAGTAAAATATGGATGTTGTTACTTCCAAAAATTTCCCGAGATGAATGCAAATCAGAGCCACAATGTGCTATCACTTCACACCTGTTAGAACAGCTCCAAAAACAAATCAAAATAAAAGACACCAAGTGCTGGCAAAGATGTAGAGAAATTGGAAGTCTTGTACATGGTTGATGGGGTACAAAGCATTGCACCTGCTGTGCAAAAACAGTATGGAAGCACCTCAAAAAATCAAAAAAGGAACTACCAAATAACCTCGTAATCTCAATTTTGAGTACTGTATACGATATAAAATCAGAATCCTGAAGAGAGATATCTGCACTCCCATTTTCATAACTCAAAATAGCTCAAATGCAGATGCAACCCATAAGTCCATCAACAGAAGAATACAGAAAATCAGTTAGACACACAAATGCATAGAGATATGGTTTACCATGTGCACACATACATGTGCAATGTAAAACACCATGTGACCTTACAAAAGAAGATCCTGATACATCAACAGCATAGATGAAGCTAGAGAACACCTGGTCAGTGAGATAAGCATTTGCACAAGGACGTACACTGCACCATTCTGCCTAGAGCTGGTATCTCAGAGACTCAGAATTAGACCAGAATGGTGACTGCCAGAGGTTTGGGGTAAAGGGAACTATGGGGTTGTTTTTCAGTAATGTTTCAGTTATGCATCATGACCGAGTTCCAGAGAACTTCTGTACAATGTAGGAGCTAGAGCTACCACACTCTAGTTTGCACTTAAATTTTTGCCAAGAGGGTATTCTCATGTCAAGAAGTCTAACCAGAAAAAGAGACACAAGGAAACTTTGGGGTGATGGATCTTTATTACCTAGAGAGGTGGTAGTGAAACTTCCCAGGTGTAGGCATAGGCCTAAACTCGTTAAAATGTGTGCAGTGGGTAGGAACAGGTTTTACATATCACTTATGGCCCAGTTAGACAAAGGAATTCCCCACGTGGTTTTACTGTGGCACAAGGGCTGAAACACATTTTGGGTGGCCATTAGATGTTTGACTCTACCCCTGTAGACCATGGGTCCTGGGCATTCCTGAGACATGTAGAATGATGCAGTACAAAGGATGTGGACAGTTCTATCCCACAGCCAGAATCACCATCACTGGCAGGTGTAGTTGATATGAAATGTTTGCTTTGGAGTGAGCCTTTCTCCAGGAAATGACTGCCTAGCACTTGGATTCCCATATGCCGTAACTAGAGCTAAGAGGGTACTTTGATCATCTTGCAGCAAAGTGCCTCTGGCCCTCTGTGAAAATTATGTCCACTTCAGATGGATAAAGTGACTTGGGATTCTTTTTTTTAAATATCAGCCTTGTAGACTTGATGAATAGAGAAGGAATCCCCAAGCCTCCCTCTCTCTGCAGATGCATCTCTCCCTGCAAGGCCTGGTGTATTCTTGCAGAAATTTTTTTGCAACACCTCTGATGCTGTGATTTGACTGTAATTTAGAAATAAACATCCCCAAGGCACACTGCCAGCCTTGGTCTTTCATCTTCAGAAGTGTCCATTGTTGCTCCCAAACCTCTCCCTGTGAGCACTGTCCCTCACTGAAGAGCTCCTGCTTCAGTGTGGCCAGTTCAGTGCTATCCACCCTGAAGGACCCACGCTCTGGCCCCGCACCCAGACTCGGTGCTGCCAGGCCACCCCTCAGCGCCTCTCTCTTCTTCCCTCCCTCATTTGCCTTCAAAAGTTCTAATTTATGCCACACTGGCTCCCCAAGGGGGCGAGGAACCAGTTATTCACAGCTGTATCAGCCAACAGACCTAAGAACGTGTGAGGGGGTGCGGCGTGGGGGGGATACACCGTGTGTTCCTGTGCCTTTCTCCTTTTTAAATAAAGAGAACTTTTAAGTTTCCTTTTGAACTCAGTCATTAATGAATTTTTAAAACTTTTTTAGAAGTTAAAAATCCAAAAGAAGCTTTTGACTGAAACATCGCTGCAGCCAGTGGCGGTCAGCATTCGGGGCAGTCTGCGGATGATTCTAGTGTCTGATGAGTAATCAGCATCAGGGACCCTGTCCTGTCTGCTTCAGTTTTCAGTCCTGGCTATGGATTAGAATTAGCTTAGGTAGCTTTAAAAGCACTGCTTGGGATGCCTCTCAAAGACGCCGACTCAAGCGGACTTGTGGGCCACTTCCACAAGCAGAGACTGCTTTAGGCCGCTGAGTCTCATGAAAGAGCTTCCCATTATCCTGGCCAGGGAAACACACATCCAGACCGCGAGGAGGCTCCGTCTCCCTCCAGCGTGGGTGGGGATGGTCATCATGGAAAAGAAAATATAGCCGGTGTTGGTGAGGATGCGGACAAAAGAGAACTCAAGTGGCTGCTGGTGGGAGCAGGCGGACACAGCTGCTCCAGAAGCCAGAAGGCAGACTGCTGGAAAGATGCAACCAGAACCACCCTGGGGTGTGTCTGCCTCGCTCCAGGGGAGATGCTCTCAGGAAAGGAATATGTCAAAAAGATGCAGCACCCTGGTGCTCACGGCAGCATTATTCACAACAGCTCTGCTACGGAACCAATGGCCGTGGCCACTAACAGAGAAAGAAAACCGGACAGAGAAGCAGAACCCAATAGTGACCATCCAGAAAATTGGATGGAATCCTGTCACTTGCAGTGATGTGAATGGGACTGAAGCACATGATGCCAAGAGAAATGAACCGAACACTGAAAGGCGAGCACCACACCACCTGCTCAGAGGTGGAAGGCAAGAAACATTGGAGCAGTGGTCGCCGGACACTAAGGAGAGTGGCGCGGGGAGTCCAACCACCAGCAACAAAATACGACCAGAGGAGAAGTCACAGGATGGCGTAGCATGGCAGGCAGGCTGCGGCTTATGACAAAGAGTTACCTACCTCAGGAAAAACCGAAAGAGAGGATTTCAAAGGTTCCACCCACAATGAAATGATACATCTTTTTCAAAAATGGAAATGTTAGCTACTTTGATTTGTTACACATTATATTTATGTGCTGAATTAACACAGTTTTCCATAAATAGGTACAATCATGTATGCCGATTCAATTTTTTGTGTGTGTAGAAGTTGAGTTGCTAGATCAAAGAATAAACTTATTTCACATATTATGAAAAGTGAGGAAAACATTAGTATAAGTAGTATTGAATGAGCTCATGTCAGCACATCGTCACTGGAAATTCTTTTTTTTGTTTTTGTCTTTTGTATGAATTTTTTTTGAAGATTTTTAAAAATTTATTTAAAGAGAAACAAAAGCATGTAAAGGGTAGAGGTAATACAGAATTTCAAAAAAAAAGATAAACAATAAGAAATCACTAGTTGATGAATTACATATTGGCCTTTTAGAAATAGTTGCTCAAGTTACAAAATTAAAGCATACAAAGTAGATAGTCAAACAGTGAGAGTGTAAACAGCTACGCATGCATGAGTCTCTACATGTATTTCTATCCTTTCTGTATTAGAGGGAAAAATAAAACTTAGCAAGACAAAACAAAACAAATTCCTATAAAAACATGAAAGCAAAAAGTCATACAAAACCGCAGTACAAGGTGATCTACAATGATTGCTGTGTTTTTTCTTATTATCTTCAATAGAATGTCTATATCATCAGGCATAATTGAATATAGCAGTATAATTGAATATAGCAATGCATAACAATATTAGTAAAAATAAAACATTGTAGACAGTATAAAACTTCAAAGGCAGGTAATAATCAAACCAGAGTGGATATTCTAGTGGCTCTTGTCATCTTCAGTGCAGTTGCCTATACTCTCAGACTTGATACTATCAATCATAACAGCTTTGAATAAAATCAATACAAAACTGCGATCCAACAAACCAGATTCAATTACGATCAGTTGTGGTAAAACAGTGTAGGTTTTACAGAGCTTTAGATTATACATTATATTTATGTGCTGAATTAACACAGTTTTCCATAAATAGGTACAATCATGTATGCCTATTTAATTTTTTTAATGGGAATTTAATTTTTTTAATAGAAAATTAAGGATGATTACCATACTATATCCTGTTATTTTGGGGATTACTGTCTGTGCCCTCAAATCTAGTACAGGTAGAATGACTGGAACAGAATATAATACATCTAAGCAGAGTAGTGTGAGTAATGTGGGTTTTAAATACTGGTGCACTATTAACAATATAGTATATTAAGGCCATCTATGTTAGAGTTTCTAGTTATGCTTTTCTGTCTCATTTCTGCTATGCTATTTTTCTGCCTTTGTTTAGTTTTTTCCTTCATTCTACTGCCTGCCCCACTCATTGAGGCCTTTCTGCCACTGTTCCTAAAATCCTGGTATTTTTTTTCTCTCTCTCTGGAATGTCCTCCAGTATTCTCTGTAGGGTTGCATTGGTGGTCACAAACTCCCTCAGTTCCTCTTTGTCATGGAAGCATCTTGTTTCTCCATCAAATTCTAGTGACAGTTTTGCAGAGTACATCAATCTGGGCTGGAGGTTATTTTCTTTCGGGGCTTGGAAGTCAGCCATGATTCTGATGGGCTTACCTTTATAGGTAATGTTTCTTTTCTCTGACGGCTTTTAATATTGTTTTTATATTGAATTTCTGGCATCTTGATTATTATATGTCTGGGTGTAGATCTGTTTTGGTTGTAGGTATCTGGAGTTCTGTATGCCTCACACAACCTAATGTCATTTTCTTTTCCCATGCTTGGGAAGTTTTCCTTAATTATTTCCATGAATAGCCTTTGTAATTCGCCTGTATGTATTCCTGCTTCTTCGTTCACATTTCTTATTCTTAAATTGTGGATTCTCTTGTCATCTTCTAGCCTTTGTATTGTTACTGCCTGTTTCCTTGTTGTTTTTAAGAGATCTTTCCTTTCATCATCACACACTGCCAACTTTTCTTCAAGTTTTGATAGTCTATCCTTAGTTTCTTTTAAGGAGTTTTGCCAGCTTTCAATGGAGTTTTTAATTTCCTGGTAGTCTCTTTGAATCTGCTTCATGTATTCTATATTTTCCTTATATTCTTTATTGAATGTTTCTCTTCTTTTTTTATGTTCCTCCTTTCTTCCATCTGTATCATCCTGAGAGATGCTTCCTGAGAGCATTTATTTTATTACTCTACTCATATCTTGCTTTACCTGATTTAATATTTCAATTTTGAGCTCGTCTACAAGGTCTTGAAGATATCTCTTAATGTCCATTGAAGCCATGTCTGCTGTTGCGTGTTTGCCGCCCTCAGTCTCCCTTGTTTTTCCTTCTCCTGTATCAGGGCTCTCAGGGTTCTGGGCTGGGGGCCTCCTCCTGCCTCTCTCTCCTGTCATGGCCCTGGCTTCCTCCACACCGGTTACAGTGCAGGTCCCAGCCCCCTTCCTGTTTCCTCCGAAGCACGCTGGTGAGGGAATTCCGCCCTCTCCTCACTGCTCTTGTCACTGAGGTGTTCCGATTTAATTTTTAAAGTGAAATTTAAAATTAAGAAAAAAGCCTGAAACATAAGGCATCGTCAGAGGAGAAAATTGGTTGGCAATTTGATGCCCAGCAGGAGAAGCAGAAACTGGACTTGACTTCCGTGTGACCAGCGGTGGGCTCTAGTTTCAAAATTCCCTTGAACAGCATGCTGGGTGTGGGGAAGTCGGTGAAGTAGAGGTCGGACTCATTCAAGCTATAAAGAGAGCTCTGGCTGGTCAGGGGAAGCCTTTGCCTCTGTAGAGCTCAGATTCTGAACGTGATCTGCTCTGACTCTGTGTTTCCTGTTTCACGACTGAATTGTAGGTAGGTGATCGTGGTGCAGACGGGTGACTGAGCACAAATATTCTGCCTCCCCCTAAGACGTTGTGTTGACTTCCTCTTTCCGCTGCAGGTAAAACTAGCTCTGTCTTCATTCACACATTCATTTAATTCTAAGTGTTTCCATCTCTCTTCTCTTTCGTGTCAGTTTTCAACTCTGACCAGTTTCAGCAAGTTAAGTAAACGTGCCCTAATTTTTATGTCTCTGTGCAAATACAACTTTCTCAAATATTAAAATTATTTTTAAAAACATTAGTGTGTTATTTTAACACTGAAAGTAAAGATTAGCAGGCAAGACACATTTTTCCAAGAGTATTTAAGGTAAGAATTTTAAATTTTGCAAGTTTGATGCAAAACAATATTTGGTATATTGTGGGTACAGTGAGTGATTCTCAAAATGATTTTATCCTAAATATGAATAAAGCAAGTATATTATGAAATGAATAATGCATATTTCATATATTACCACTACTAGTTTTCTCTAAAGAAAATACCATATATTACTTACTATATATCACTTACTCTAAAGAAAATGCCAAGATAAAACACTAGGTGGCAAACTAGTATTTGCTATCAAATTTCAAGGCCTAAATTCTGATTAATGTTACTGTAATTGGAACAACGACACTCACTGGACTGTAACCCTTTTTCTCAATAGCCCTTTGATCAAAGGAACTGACCTGTCATTAATATCCTCAAGAAAAAAATAATCCTCAAAATATAAACTTTAAAGACAGCACAAAACGTTAAAAATACTGGATTGAACCATCTCTCTTAAAATCAGAGCTAAGATTGAATTTAAAATCTTTTGTTTTTTCAGTTTTAATAACACCTTTAACTATGACAGAATTTTAGATGCCAGCTCACTAAGCTTCTCCTTGTACTGAAGCTGACTTTAAGATATTCCTGATCTTCAATTATTCATGTTCCTATTAAACATTTAGGTCAGAGAAAATGCAGTTTTACCCATCAGCAGAACCATCGTGTTAAAGGTGCATTTTCAGTGCGATTATGAAATAGATAGCCTCAAACTCCACATGGAGAGAGACTTTAACAAGCACGGGGGAAAGTCAGAGACAGTGGGGTACAGAGAAGCAGTAACGCCAGGCCCAAGGTCAAGGCAGCAGCCCTGCCATCTTCCTTCTCTATGTGACATGAGGGGCTTTTTGTTTGTTTGCTTGTTTGTTTTTCATTTTTCTGGAAAGAATTTCTGGCCTTCAATCCTAGAAAATGTTTTCTGGATCACACAATCAACTTGGCATAAATTCAGTCCAGAACCATCATTGTTAGTAGGAGAACTCTACATACATTTTTCTTAAATGCAAGAGCAAAAACAGGATGCCCATTGCATTAGCAATCTACTTAACAAAAGCCCTCAAGCTCAGCTAAAGAGAGCACACAGGTATTTTCACATAGTTTCTATGCTTCAGGAATCCAGTGTTCTTGGGTTAAGGAACTGTAAAAATTATAATCAGCTGTTGGTCAGGGCCTCAGTCTCTCTGAGGCTTGATGAGGAATCATCTGTTTTTGTTGAAAAATTCAGGATTTTGCAGCTCTAAGACTGAGAGCCTCAGTTCTTGCTGCCTGTCACCCGGACCCTGCATCTCCACTTCTGCAGACTGGCCTCAGTTTCATCTCTGTGCATCTCCTGCCATTGAGAATCTAGAATTTGGTGGATTGATTTTATAAAAGCAGTGGACTGAAGGAAGGACAAAGAGAAGATTCTAAACTCAAGCATTGCAAGCTTATTTACCTTCCCATGTAAATTCCATCACCTTTGCCCTATTCTGCTAGTTATTAGAAGGTCATAGGTCACGCCCACTCTCAGAGAAGGGATTATGCAAAGACAAGGACATCATGAGACAGGCATGGAGGGGAGACACCTTGGAGACCGTCCCCCACAGGTAGCACTCTGTTTACCTAACATCACACTTGAGGTAGCAAACAGCCAGAAAGCAGAAATAAAGCCAAACCTAGGAATAATAATATTTGTCCTGGTCACTTTGGTATCTCTGAGACATATTACCATCCACAACTTAAATGAGAAGAGGTTTTAGGGTCCCACATTTACAGTCCATAGTCAGCTGGCTCCAAGGCAGGACAGCCAAGGCACAGGGGGCGAGTAGAGAAGAAGCTGCTCACCTCATGGTGGTGGGGAGCAAGAGAGAGGATCTCCAGTGGGAGCCGCGCTCCCAGCTCCCAGAGACCAGCCTCTTTCTCCCCCCAGGTCCCCTTCTGATGTCACATGCATGACAATCGCCTCCCATGAAGCCTCACCCCTGAGCACATGAAACTTTTGAGGGACATCTAGATATAAATCACAACATACCAAATGTAAATGTATTAATTTCCTGCTGAAGAAGAAAATCATGGATCAGATTTTTTTTATAAAACCCAAATATATGCTTTCTATGTTACCTAAAATAATGTAATTTATCTATATTTTAATATACTACAAGAAATTTTCAGTGTATATAGAAATGCATTATTTCAAAGTATACAGAAATATATTTATTGCATTTAGGGAAAATGCAATAAAAAATTGACAGCATAGAAATGAAAATAGAATTCTTCTTAACAGATTAGTATACAAATGACAAAGTAGGATATTGTACTTATAAATAGCTGTTTCTTTTTAAAGATACCACCCATACAAAACTTTCTGTACTTAAAAACTTGGAACAAGATATTTATAGCAAGAAAATGCCAGACATCTAGTGAAGGCATCACAAAAAATCAAGTGATTTCTGACACATAAACTGTAAACACTGAATGAAAATGTAAAGGGCAATCTTCAAAAGCACAGAAAACAGGCAGGATCTGGAGGAGAGTTTAATCACGAAAGACAGTTATTGATTTTCGTCCTAGCCAGTTCCTGGACCTCACCTGTCCAACTGCTCTGGTCAGGAGTCAGAAAACAGAAGCCTTAACAAAGCAAGCTAATGGAATTTGGGGAAACAGAAAAGCTGGAAACGTAGTGGGAAACTTTTGGAAGTGAGATTATCACACAGTCTGATCCTGGTTTGTCCAAATTTCTGGACAACTGAAGCACGGAGTGAGCCGAACTTTGAAGTACGTGCCCAAGGGGGTGGGAGCTGGTGCACCTCTGCGACAAGGAAGCAGCAGGCACGGCTCACAGGATGGGAGGGATGAGAATGACCCGCCTCACCCCATCTGAAGACCCCTGTCCATGAAGGCAGGGTGCTATGGATGATGGGAGATGCTTTTCTGAGACCACATAAGTGTGATATTCCTCCTTCGTTCGGGACTCTGTCTCTTCTAGTCACCAGCTTTTTGTTTTTTCTAAACTACCCTGCATATGGAGCAGTCTATCATTTCTTTCCAATAACAAACTTTCATTTCATTTGCTCTTTATCACTGGACCCATGATTTCCATAGACAAGGCCACCACCCAAGCTAGTGGATGGCTCAGCCACTAAACAGTGTGTGGGGAGCCGCCAGGGAACCTGGTGAGTGAGGAGGCAGAAACAGGAGGCACATCACATCTCCTCTTGATGGAACTCCTCAGCCTGGGGTGCGGGGCTTCCTGTATCTCTGCCCAGAGATGTTTCCTGAACTGTGCCAAACTTTGGAGGCAGAAGGCAGAAAACTTTCAAGATTAAAGCATTAAGGGACAAAAGCTAAAAATATGAAAGTAATTAGGCATTTAAGGAGAAAGCCAGACACAAGAAAATAACAGGAATGATGAGTCTCAAACCTATAAACTCCCTCATTGTCTGGTTCACAGAAAAACCACACAGGTCAAGGACCCAGGGAGCTGGGCTGACTGGACAGGGCAGAGAGGTGGCTGATGCTCAGGGAAAGGGGGCAGAGTGTGATGCTTGATTCTACCCAAAGTAACCACTTATTATAATAAAAACCAAAGATACTTCAAGAAAAGAAAGATCCCAGAATAACAACAAAAGATTTTCTAAAACATCCATTTATTGAAACAAAACTGATAGACATGCCAAAAACAGACAAATACAAACTTCTGAAAGGATCCATATTTTAGATTTAGCCAAAAAAGACTTTGGAATAGCATCTGTACATATGGATGTGGATGTTGCTTTAGTAAGTGAACTAATAAGGAATTGAAACAGAGAAAAGGAAACTATATATAAAAGCTAAAAAATAAAATGAAAAATTAAATAGAAATGCACAGCATCCTATTTGCAATAGCAGAAAAATTTTCAAACTGGAAAACAACTCATTAAGAATTATCCATTCTGGAGCCAGAACCCAGCCTCTCCCTGTGAGTCAGCACCATTCGCAGACTGGGGGCAGAGACAGCAAGGCCACACCAGGAAGCAAGCCCAGTCTGGGAACCAATACCATGAGCGGGCTGCCACTGGTCCAGGAATAGCCAGATCCAAGCCTCTGCCCATGAGTCAATGCCATCTGTGGAACAGGGGTACAGAGAACAAAGCCACCTCAAAAAGCAAAGCCCACCTGTGAACCAGCGCCTTGGGTGGGCCACTGCCGGACTGGGAACAGCCAGACCCCAGCCCCTTCTGGTGTGCAGGCTGGCAAACAAATAGTACCAATACTCACCCCCCACCCCTAACCCCTCGCTGTAAGCAACCAGCTTATAGAGTGAAACGCAGGCTGTGATGACAGCTATGGAGGTGAAATGCAATCGGATGCCTGTGGTGCTCTGGTGTTTCACTAACATTGCAGGTCTAGGGCCAGTGGTCTGACCACGGGTTCAGAGGATAGTGGTACGCAGTGTGACATCTCAGGGGGGCCTCCTTCTGGGGGTTGCAGCCATTGCTGATTCCCTATGCTCTCATTTTGAAGTTCTAGTCCTATATCGGTTCCATTGTTTTGTTGGGTTAGGTTTTACTCTCTCTTGTTTTGTTTGATTATTTTAAATCTGATGGCAGGAACAGCGATTTCAAAGATAGCAAGGCATATTATGGTAGCATATTTGGATCTACTATTGGCTTGTTTTGAAGTTCTATATTGCATTCGCTTTTTCGTCTTTATTGTTTCTATTCTGTTCTGTTTGATATTTACTATGTTCAAAGTTATCTGCAGCTATTTTGAAGGAATCAAAAGGCATTATGGTAACTATTGTTGATTTTGTAATGCTGTGAAGTTCTGTATCATGCTGGGTTTGTTTTGATTGGTTTTATTGTTTTATCCACTTTAAAATAAAATTAAAAAAATTACCCATTCTGAAGAATTTTAAAAAATGAAGAAAAGTAAAGAAAGCATCAAAGATCTGTAGGGTGATATAAAGCATCCAGTATTCAGAGAATTGGCAAGCCAGAAAGGAAGAACACCCAGAAAGGGGAGGAACAAGATTTTAAAAGCTGTAATGGCTGGAAAATCCCTTAATTTAATGAAAAATACACAGTTCAAAAACCTCAATCTCAGTTGAATAAAACCACTGAGACACACCTTGATGAAAACCAGGGATAAATAAAATTTTCTGGCAATGGCAGGCATTACAGAAGATCGATGTGCAGCCAGAACACGAGAACATCCTACATGCCTGTCATAGTGATGGGAAAGTATAGCAAAGCACTATAATGAATATTAGTATGAGAAAAACCAAGAAAGGAATGGATGACTAATGTAATAAAAATGTGGATGGATCTCAGAAAATACCATGCCGACTGGAATAAGGCATCCATATAAAGCATGATGCCGTCATTCCTTTTATTTAAAAAAAATTCTTGAAAAGCCAACCTTGGTGCAAGGCAAATCAGCAGTTGACTGGGAAGGGAAGTAACGGAGAGATGGTAAAAGAGGAAGGAGGCAAATTTGGGGGTGATGATGATGATTCTCTATGCTTAGGTTTTGTCATGGTTACAGAGCTACATTTCTTCACCAAAATTCAGTAAAATAAAGTATAAAACATCTGGCTTTTACTGTTTGCAAACTCTATCTCCATTCTTCTGTCAAGAAACAAATACCAGATAACAGAACACACACATTCATAGTGCACTGAACTCCATGAGGATGTGAACAGGTTGAGAAGACAAAAATAAATGCGGCCCAGTGAAGTCCACCAAGCCGGGAGCATGGGACGGGGCTCCTGGCCGCAGCTGGGCTCCTGGGCTGGTGAACCTGTGCTCAGAGTTCTGCACCACCCGAGCACTGTGAACCAGAGCCCTGTGGGCTTATTCATATATGAATAACCATTGTTTATCTTTCACTTTAGAAAATGCTTTCCTACCCCAGGTAGAGATGATTCAATAATGCAATTAAAGAGAATGTTTTAATTAGCATTTATAAAAGTACATGTTATGAATAATTAACAAGACTCTTCCCATGAGTCCAAAACCCTTTTTACATTTATTTAAAATGGTGATGTGTAGCACACACACACACACACACACACACTGTGCATGTGTATACGTATGCAATGGTGCTCACTATTGCACAGGTCATATGTGTTGGCTCCCAATTCAAATACACTGAGGAAAATGCATTTAAATAAAATCCTAAGCAATGCTAAAAGATTTTTAAGAGAACCATCAGCGTTTCCTGAGATCTGCACCATGTTGGAACTTAGGGTGCTGGGAAACCAAAGAGCCAGCTCCAGCTCGCCTCCCTGAACAACTATTGTGAAGAAAACGAGATATACTATGGTAGCTATCACTGTCATCCTGGTAACCTGCTGTGAAGTTCTGTACCAATTTCACTACACAGTCTCAATTGGCTTTGTTCTGTCTTGTTCTGTGGTATTTTGCTACCTTAAAAAAATTTTTTTTAAAGATTTTTAACTGTCTTTTGAATATTATCCAAATCTGAACTTAATCCGCAGATGGATTCCATTCCATCTGTCAATAGCCAAAGCTTCACACAGAGACGGTTTTAGTCTTTATGGTCCGACAGTTGCACAACAGAAGTAGTGACATAACCAAACTGAGGCGGCAGATTAGGGCTGGGGAAAGTAGACAGAACGTGTCAGAAGTCACAGAAGCCCTGGCTGACTGATGCTTCCTAAACAGCGAAGACACACCCCGAACCTGGGCACACCCCAAATGACTGCAGGGTTACGGGTGCTGTCTGTCCACTGTACACAGGGTCAACCAGCACCTATAGTCACAGTCCTCCATTTGAATTCAACACCTCATGGTACCAATCAGAAAAACCCTACTCCTAATCCTTGAGTGGAATGTGGCACTGTTTCCAGGACCAGTCAGGAGATGCTCTTCCCAGACCTTCATTTCCATGAAGGCACAGCCAATCAAAAGATAAGGTCACTGACCATTTACATCCGGTGAGAGGACAACCAAGTACAGGACAGTTCACATCTGGCATGAGGCCCAGTGACTTTGTGCTAGATGATTGTCCCAAGGCCATACTGACATCAGGCATTGCGCATGCAAAAGGCTCTTTTTCTGTCACCCTGGGGAGACCTTGCTCCTCCAGCAGCAGCTGCCCCTGCCCTTTGGAGTGCGTTTCCTACATTTTCAGGAAGTCTGTGTCCTCCCTGGCTTTCCTGTGTGTCCATCCAATCCTTGACCAGAACACCAAGGACCTGGAAAGAAGCCCTCTGGTGCCTCTATCTAGACCAAGTCTGGGCATCTAATCCAAGAAATGAGGGGTAAAAACACCAACAGTAGAAATTTTATGCCATCTTAGAAATTAGAAAGCATTTTTACAGTAGCTCAGGTGGAAGATTTTAAAACCAGTTGATTACAGCAGGTTGTGTCTTTTGAGAATCTGCAGGAAGGAGTGAACTGCTGAGGACATCAAACAGTATCTACCTGGTCCCAAAAAGATATAGGAAAGCTGACAGCACAAAACAACTGAAAAGAATTCAAATGAACAATTCAGGTATCTTACTTGGTCCTTCCTCCTCCCTCACCACCCTTAGCTTGGAAAAATATCTAAGAATTATACTTGCCATGTGTAAAAAGCATTTTCAGGAGTATGCTTTTCATAATTTACAATAATATTATATTGTGAATAATATTCACTAATTTGACACATAAATCACTATTTGTAGGTGGGTAAGAGATATTTTCTAGAGTAAAATAAAAATCCATGCTATTTTAAATCAAATATAATAGGAATTATTACAGTAAACACTTGAAAAGCAGAGTTAAGCAAGGCAAATCAGATAATCATCCTCTCCAGATGAGTAGGACCGCAAGCTGCTTTCTATACTTGAAAGCGTTCAAGACAAATATTGTACATTCCATCAAGGGAGAATCAATCTCATCATAATATTGACAATTTATGTACCTACTACAAAGTAATTAGATAAGCTGAGCCTCTCATGCAACCATGATATTGAGATAGGACAAAAAAGAAAAAAAGATATGAGATGTGATAACGAATTGCATTGAAAGTTTACTTCTTTTTTTACAATTACAGTATAAGCTGCACTGTCCTTAACGTTCCTTGGAATCCTCCGTCACATCAAGCACACTCATCCCATCCTCCTTCCGCTGTCTGAAGCAGTTCTGAAGTCCTCTTTCATCAGTGTTTTTAGTCACCTTTACCCTTCCTGGTCCTTTTGACTTTGGAAAAGTGCCAGCAGTCATGCAGTGCTGATGTGGGGAGGGCGGGAAATGAGGACACACCGTGGCCTTCGCAGGAGCCGGTGTGTGTGCTGGACAGCACTGGGCAGCAGCCTTCACCAGATATACTGTCACGCCTTGTCAAGACACTAAAGAGGGAGGACTCCAGCGCTGCTTTAGGGCCTGGTGAGAAGGACTGGAAAAGTGTGTTCGAAGCGAGGAGGAAGATTTTGAAGGGAGTTAATGGCCATATGTCTTTCACTCTAGGAAAAATGTTTTTAATTTAAACATTCACCGCATATATCTTGATCGCACCATACAGGTAGAAAGGAGACGAAGAAAACTGTAGCTTTGAAATTGTGCTTTTAAAAAACTGCAGTGTAGGACACAGTCCAAGCTCCCCAAGATTGTAATGCTGTTTCCTTCCAGGAAACCCACTCCAATGATGATGATAATAATAATTCATGAGGGTCTGAAGGTTGAATAAGCCTGCAATAAACCGCTATGGCTCTGACCTCCAGTGAGTCACATCACAAGAAAAGGAAAAGGAAGAAAACTGTGGCAGGAAAGGGCTGGTGACGACTCTGTTTAGTAAAAGGGCACAAAGGAGAACAAAGGGGTTTGGTACTGAAAGAGAACAAAGGACAGTCTGGGAGAAAGGTGCCCAAAAGACAGTTCACAGAAACCTCATGTTCCACTTGAGCTGATAGCGCTGGGGACAGCTCGGGAAGGCCTCCGTACCCTGTGGCTGCAGAGCCAGGCCTCCCTCCTCAGGCTTCAGACCTCTTAGGAGGTCAGAACTGACCCTTCAGGAGACCCCAGACCACACGCTTCACCTATGCATTTGCAGTGCTGACTCCCACGGTGAGCCTGTGCTTTTGTCTTGTAAACTGACTCTGTGCTTCTCTCCTCATACTGTAGATCCTCAAATCCCACAGAGGCCCACCAGCAGAGAAGCAGCCCCATGACATGGGCAGCGTTTCCCCAAACTTCAAACTGTGTGCCCACAGTCTGGGTGCTGACCTAGCCCACCAAACCCACCTGGATAGTGGATAGTGGAACTATTGATACTGACTGACCCTGGGAACACACAGCTCAGGGTCCTCAGGGCACCCCAGGCATTCATAAAAGAATACTCCAAGCCCCGTCCCTGAGGGGTCGCACTCTGTGAGTCTGCACTTATTTCTGCCTACTAAACCTGTCTCTCATGAGGTGTCCTACAATTCTCCTCTGTAACAGAAGTCGGACAACCTACAAGCTACCCTGTGGTAGGGTACATTGAGGTCCCTGTGTCTTCTTTGGGGGACCCTCTCAGAGCCTGTCTGGTGCCATGTCATTATGCTTCCCATGGACAGTTCTGTTACAGCTGTTGTTATTGTTGCTGTTCTTAGACTTGGAGTAGACATACCAATTTTAGTGACTTCTCTAATCATTATCCACCCTAAATAAAACTCTGCCTCAGTTGATACTAACCTGGTGACATGTTCCTCAGCCACAAAGGCGGGTAAAAGAGTCCTATGACATTTTCTCGGGCAGCAGGACGGGAAATTCTCCTCTACAGAAATCCAAACTGGAAACACAGAGTGGGAAATAAGTCATTATTACTGGACCGTAAAGGTGAAATAATGCCTGGAGGTAGAATCAGGGCTATTAATTGCATGCTGAGCTGAGTTTATGATGAGAAAGGAATTCTAAGTAGATCTGGAAATTCAGAATACGAATAAGCAAGGCAAGGAGGTGGAGACATGTAGTTAGAGATCTTTGCATTCAGCAGTTATTTAGCTCCACATGCTGGAAGTTAGAAAAATTTAAATGTTAAGCCTTAAGTCTGATGAGAAGGGGTTCCTCAGAGAGCTATACATTAGACATTGCTAGGGGGATTATAAGCCTTAAAGATTTTCCAAGGTGCTTTTGATACCTGGCATCACTTCAACGATAATTACCATGTTCATCTATTTCCCCAAACATGGTAGAGCTTCTAGAAAGGGCGTTGTGCTTATTAAGCTGCAAGGATGGCCAGTGTTAAATGTCATTTGCACCCTCCATTGCTACCAACTCATTAACTCACTACACAAATATTTATTAAGGTCTTACTGTACAGCAGGCCCGCTGTTACCTGTGGCTAAGGAGTGAAGGTGGGAGCCGCCCAGCACCCATGGGGGAACATTCCAGGGGAGGGAGATCACCAAAGGTTGAAATCACTTGCCCAGCTAATTAAGGCTTCTACACACTGAGCACACAAAAGAAAGGAAGAAAAACCCCTGTTTCAGTGTCAATTCTTTGGAGACCGAGACCTAAGCAACCAGAAGAAACCAACTCTCCACCCTGAAGCGAAGTGGTCCAGGCACGAGAACCAGAAAGCACTTAGTCCCCAGTGAGAAAATGCATCCAACACCCACATTATAAGAGAAGAAATTGAGGCTGGGTGTGAAAGATCACACAGACAACCCGAACCTTGGATCAGAATGCTTCCACTTAAAAAGTCTATTTATCTTCCTAAAGGAATGAAAAACATGGGATAGGAAGTGTGTAGATTATGTAATTTACATAAAATCAAATTTATCCTTTAAATATTCTCAAAAACTCCCACAGCAGAACAAACATATTCCATCTAAATAGGGGCATGAACAACATGGAACAGCATGAAAGTCACGCAGAGGGAGATCCTGTGACAGTCGGGGAAAGGCTTGCGAGGTATAAAAGTGAGATGGATACAGTACAGCCTTAGAGTTCTCCCAGGAAGCTATGAGGCAGGTCTGAGCTGTGTGAGTTTGCTTCATTGGAAGACATTGTACCCCAGTGGGGTGGGGAACCTTGTGTGAATGAGGGGGCCGTCTGCCAGGAGGAGACCCGACTCGGGTGTGGAGCCCAGGAAGGCCTTGCATAGGCGGGGCTGGTATATGGGGTCAGAGCGAGAGCCACTGAGGTCAGGCAGGCATCAGTGATGACTCATGGTTTAGATGAATACAGTAGAGAAACAGAGGAAGGCAGAGAGTTACAGATGTGAGGGCATTTGCATGAGCAAACATGTATGTATAAGGTGTACATATATGCACTTCATCTGCATATATAATGTATATTCTATAGCATATATTATAAATACTATGTATATATAATAGTCTCCCTTTTTTGTTATTTACCACCTGTAGTTTCTTTTACCTGTAATCAACAGTGGTCTGAAAATACAGTCTAGTCCAAGAAGATACTTTAGAAGAGAGATAGAGCCACATTCATGTAACTTATTATAGCATAATTTTCTGTTTTATTATCAGTTATAATTAAAATCTTACTAGGCTCAGCTTATAAGTTAAGCTGTATCAGAGATATATATGTACAGGAAAAAACAGTAGTATTTATATATAAATATGTGTTTTGTATGCATGTATTTGTACATATGCACGTATGTGTAATACAGCTATTATGTGAATATACATTCAGATCACTCAGTGTGGATGTGGAAACAGGGTTTGGCACTATTATCTGAAGTCTCAGGCATCCCCTGGGGATTGAATCCCCTGTGGGCAAATGGATCTCCCTCCCTCCCTGTGTCTCCAGACACCCTGCCTCTCATTCCCTGGTTCGTTTACTCTGCCACCCACTCATAAAACCCAGATTTAAATTTTATTATGCATTAGTATGAGACAGGAAGTGCTGGCCTGCTCGAACTTACAGTCCTGTTGGGATCAATGAACTGTTTCAGTGGTTACCAAACACATTTTCAGTACAACTGCGATGACTGAGGTCAAAGAGAACTGCAGGAGACACGAGGAGATACAACAAGATAAAAGTGCAGGTCCAGAACTCTCACCCTCCACACGGCTGCTTTTGCCTGGCTGTAGGAAAAGGAGACGTTTTGAATTGTGGGTGGGGGTGATAGAAAATTCCAAATGATTTACACTGCATGAAAGAGAAAGAGGCTCCGCAGCAGCAACAGACCAGTCTAGCTGGGAGCAGGCAGGGAGCCAGAGGGGGTGGGCGGGGGTGCCAGGAGGCAAGGGAACCTGGATTTGGACTCCCAGGCAGTGGTGCTGGGGACACAAGTGCAAGGCTGACTGCTCTGAGTTTTGCCACCGGAAATAACGAGGACATTTCCTGTGAAGGGGAACAGCAGAGGGGTGGCTCGCACAGCGTGAAGGGTAAGCATGGGAGCTCCTTCCAGCGCCGGACACAATAGCACGCGTGTGCCTGTGCCCTCCCCACTCTCACTGGTGACACCAGGGTCTCAGAAAGAACAGGTGATGGGCAGACAGGCATATACATCTCCAAGGACAGCCAGGAAGAAAAGAGGAAAAAGAAAGTCTCTGTAAAGGCAGGAGGTGTGTGAGAGGCTCAGCTTCCTCTCAAGCCATGTCAGCAAGGGTAGCGCTGTACCTGAACTGTCTCCACCGATCAGTGCATGGAGCTGGTCCCCTGCAGAGAGAGGACCTCAGACTGCCAGGCATCTGGGTCGGCCTGAGGGCCTGCAGCGCCAGGTGACACTGCCTGTGGGGCTGCCTGCACCCCAGCATTTAATCATACTCCTCACAGAAGGACCCCCAGGAACACTAACGCTGGCTCCAATCCCTCCCTCCTTGGTGTCTGGATTAGTGGCTGTGGCTCCTAGTGGCCGTGAAGTTTTATGCAGGTGCATTTTCCTGATTGTGTTTTGCTCATCTTTGTCCCCATGGTGACTTGCACTTGAGAAATAGAAATGAGTTGAGTTGGATGTTTCTAATTTCCTATTAATCATGGGTTGTTTTTCGGTGAATGCTTCATCATCCTGCCTCTCCATGTGCATTTCTGAAAGAGGCTGATGAGACGTCTCCCATGAGCTTCGCCAGGTGTCACACCTTCAGGGAGTCACCATGGTTACAAGTTCTGCTCTGCAATTCTGGCAGTCAACAATCTTAATCTCAGCAGTTAATCTAGCGGCAGCTAGGAAGGAGACAACATCCGCCACAACCAAGTTTGCCGGAAAGATGCATAATGCACACACGTGTACCTGCTCTGAAGATGCGTGTGTGTGTTTGCTGACTATTCCACTCCGAAGAGCAGTTTGAATGATTATGAAACAGACAAAAGCAACAAACACATTAAAGTTCAACTCTCACTGTATTTGATATTTATGAAAAGGAAAAGAGGTGAGAGAAAAGAAAGAACCTGAGAATACAGTAAGATTATATGATGAAATAAGAAGGTAATGTGGTGGAAATTAAACAGATCAGGATACCAAGCCCAAGTACTGTTATTATTATTATTTTTTTTGTACCAGGGATAAAATTCAGGACCTTGCGCTTGCCAGGCAGACACTTATGCCACTGAGCTAAATCCCTGGGCCAAGTAGTATTCTTATTGAGCTTGTTTATCTATAAACCAGGGGTCACAAAGCAAGTCACATAGGGCTATTATGGGAATCAAATGATTCAATTTACAGGAAGTCCTCAGGATGCTATCTGTAAAATTATAGGAAATTCAATGTAAATATTGATTTTCATTCTTTAATTCTTGCTTGTACTCATATCTTAGGTCACATGTGATTTTGTAGCGATTCCCCATCTTGGTGAGGAAATGAGTGTCTATTCACATGGCTTCTCAGCTGAAGTACTATTTTATTTTCCAACTTTTCCACAAACGCTGAATT
This sequence comes from Hydrochoerus hydrochaeris, assembly GCA_004027455.1. Taxonomy (NCBI): domain Eukaryota; kingdom Metazoa; phylum Chordata; class Mammalia; order Rodentia; family Hydrochaeridae; genus Hydrochoerus; species Hydrochoerus hydrochaeris. Next base: position 19,091 of record PVLA01012706.1, on the reverse strand, counting down.
AAAAGATTCCAGGGACTCCAAGGGAAACAAATGTAAACACAGAGCCAGCAGAGCCCCCAGACACCAAGGATAGACTTTCCAAGTATGGCAGAAAATCCCAAGTGAACTTGACCAGCAAACCTGTGTGCAAGTGAATATTCTGAGACCTCTTAATCTCAAGGCAGACTTTTGGAGCGTGTGACAGTTACGGTAGCAAAGTCAGGCTCTGAGACTTGCTTGGTCCAGTGATAGTTCATCTCCTGTCTCCTCTTGATGGATCATGGTGTCCAGCTACGCAGTTGAGGGTCATTCTGCATGTTTCTTTGTGGGATCTGGATGATACCAAGTACACCAAGGAACAGAGACTGTCCTCCCTCCTGTGGGGGCAGCTCTGTCCATCCACTGGAGGTCTGAAATTCTCCTGTCCATGTCAAGCTGGAACACAAGTCCTCTCCTGCCTTTGTCTGCAAACTGAAATATCAGTTCTCCCTGGGTCCCAGCCTGCTGGCTGCTAGAGTGAAACTACACCAGTACTAATCTCAGCTTGCCAGTCTTGGGACTCCTTAGCCACCAGAAAAATATGAGCCAATTCCATATCGATAGATTTGAACAGGTAAAGGGGTATAGAAGTGGGGATAGTTACACATAAATACAGACTTCCCTGTAAGTGATTGTGCACATGTGATCCTGCACGTGTGACCCTGCACGTGTGACCCTGCATGTGTGATCCTTCACGTGTGATCCTGTGTCCCTGATGTGTCCTGAATCACACACCTGCCTTGCAGAAACTGAAAGAGTGAAGGAGCCCAGCGAGGGCCCAAAACGGCACAGTGACTGCTCAGGCTTGGAGTAATTTACCTTCACTATTTGCCATCTCAGTCAGTGCTTCCAGTTCTCTTGATTAACACGGCACACTCAAAGCATACATTTCCCAGCAATATTTAGAAGCCTTGGGTGGCCTTTGAGTATGTTCCAAGATACATAGGTAAACAGATTTCTGAATTGTTTCTCGGCAACATTTACTGCAGATGTTTTTCTCCCTGATATATCACTATTCTCAGGATTTCTTCTTCAAATTCTCAGCAACACATTTGTAAGGAAACTCTTAATGCATCTCAAACATGCTTATTAAAGACACTGAACAAGCTAAAATGTGTATTTCAAATTTGAAAAATTTAAAATGTCTCTCCATGCACTCCCCTCCCCTACATGCGTATGCACACACACACACACACACACACACACACACACAATTTGCACCATCCATACATTTTTAATGAGAAAATGAACATTATATTTTACTTGGAGCTAATGTTATTCCAAATAGTTCATATTTCACTTAGCCAGCTATTGTCATAATCTGTGTCATATTTTTTTCCTACTGCCTTACTGGCTATGGAAATTTTTATGTAGAAAAAAAAAAGATGCTGTCTATGATTCATTTTGCATGATCTTTTGGGATTGTAGTTAACAACGAACCACAGTTTAAATTTTTCACTGTAAAAATGATTTGAAGGCAAGACTAAGCTAAGAAAAACAATATATATATATATATATATATATATATATATTCGTCATTACAGAACACAATTTAAAACATGAATTTTCTTCTGCCTATAAATAGGTCTGGATAAATGACAAATTTAAAGACTTTTTCTCTCCCTTATGTCTAAAGCAAAACACATTTCTACCCTTGTTTGTGTTAACATAATTTTAAAATGAGTACAATCGTGGTTCTCATACAAACATGAACAGGTGTTTAAAATGTTATTTAACTCACAGGCAATGAGAGAATTGGGCAGATGTTAAAACCGGTTCAAACAAGATTGCTCATAGCCTCCGTGCGTGGATCAGGAATACTGAGGGAAGCGTACAGACCCAGGCGAGAGTGTTTTCCAGAGAGAAGGGAAAAGAGAGCAGAATCAGCTGAACCTCTTGCCCCCACAGGAAAGGATTGTCTCCCTAGGCTAAAAGAGGCATTGTCAGATATTTAGAATTCACCTAGTTGTCAAATAGCTTCTGCAGAATTAGAACCACATGACCCGAAGAGCTATCCTCTAGAAACCTCTATATTTAGTTCTCCACGAACCACAAATATTTCCCCCACTTTCCAAATCTAAGCCTTTCTCTGCTTCCAGTCTGCAGGGCTGTTTGGCCGTGAAGCACCGGAACCTCAAGGGAGTCACTCCAGCCCTCCCTGCGCCACCCCAGCCTGAGCCTGTATCTCTTCAGGTACCTAGACAAACTCTAAAGCTAGAATTTCCAGGAGCCCAAATCTGTGAGTTTGAACTCAGTGGAGTGAGCAAGAGCAGCTGATGAAAACTGGAGCAACAGGAAGAGAAAGGATGGAGATGCGGGAAGGACATTTGTGACCTTTGTGATCCCTGACCTTTGTGAACTACCCCCATCTAATGGGTAAAAATAGACGTGGGCTTCATGATGTACTGCATTATTACACAGGAGTCAATAACTTCTTCACCCCAAATTCATCCTTTTCAATTGTGCTACAATATATAGAGCAAGAGTTTACCATTTCCGCCACTGTTCCCTATGCAACCCAGTGGCACTAGGTTCATTAAATGGTTGTGTGACTGCTACGCAGCCTTGCATAGTTAATCCCAGATGATTCTGGGTCATTTGCCAGAAGAACGAGGTAAGAAGAGAAAGTAAACTTTCATATATTTGACATAAAGGAACCTTCCGCTGGAAGTACCTGTCTTTAATAAACATCCACCTGTTGCAAACGTACATCCCTGAAACCTCAAATGTTATTAAAATTGGCCTGAGAAATTTTGAAAATTGATAACCAACCTGGATCTGAAGCTTGGTTGCAAGTAAGACAGTCTTTTACTCTGTGGATGCTTTTTAAAACATCTGAACATGTCTTTGCCTACATCAGATGAACACATCACCAGCCAGTAATAAGTAATTAAAAAAAAAAAAAAAAAGCTAAGACTCCCTAACCAGGAGCACACGTGTGGACGTGTTTGGTCATGGCGATGTTTCGGGCAGTTCACACTCAGAATGCGCCATTATGCCCTTGGAGTTTTCTGCTTGTGATTTCTTCAGTACAAATAAATCATTTATTGATTCCAAGAACAAATCCCTCCCTGGTTCCTGGTTAGGTTTCAACCATCCAAATTCCAGGAAGCTCCAGAAAGAATGACTGCGTGGGAATTCTCATCAAGAGCGCTTGTTGCCTGGGTCTTTACTTCTTCGTTGTTGTAAGTTGCCTTGAGCTATGAAGGTGAAATTGGGCACACAGGTCCTGCTCTTCCCGAGCCGGAAATGGCAGAGGTCTTCCACAAACCACTCTTTTATCATTTTCATTTTGGCTGTTGCCACCCCGCTCCTTTGTCAAGCATATTACTGTCACTGCTGTGCTCCATGAGCTAAATCAAGGAATATGATGTGGGAGATTACACAAATAGATCATTTTGTGCACACAGAGAAGCAGAAGTTTGCAACTACGGCCTCTACTTTTCCACCCCTTTAATGGATTTTTTGGAAAATTCAGGCACAGAAAAGCATTCGTCTCCTGTGCCTTAGTATGAAGGGGGCCAACAACATTCTCATAATTACCATGTTCTAGCTCGCTGGTCTGATTGCCTTTTGTCTTCTCTGAGGAAGAACAATACAGCCTGTTTCCTCTTGATGTTTTTCAAGAGCAATTTTGTATCTTTAGATCAGGCTCCAAAATATCTCCTTAAATACAAAGGGCTCTATTCTTCCATTCAGAGCAAAAGAATTATACAAATAACCACCCATTCTCATCACTTCATTGCAAGGAATAAATAGCACTCCTAAAAGACTAAACACATCATTTAAAATTACATATGCCATTCGCTTAATATCTATTATCACACTTAAAACACTTGAGTTGGAAAATTTTAGGCACTGACATTACAAAATATTAGCATCGTCCGCAATATAAGCGATTTTCCACCTTTAAAAATTTAGTGTTAAAGCCAACAAATTTCCAGAAGGCTTTAGATATTTTCTTAAAATTTTTAATTGTAGCGGAATCTATGCTTTTGAATCTGGACTGGAAGGCTCAACGGTCTATGAATTTGTAGTGATTGAAAGAAACAAATCACTGTGCTCTGAGAGGTCCTGCCAGTCACTGTGTGATGTGTTCATCAACTCCTTCCTAAATCGCCGACTATCGACAATATTATTTTACCTTTCATGTGTTTATCTACATTTCACACATTTGTGTTAGCCAATATATGTAATTTGAATCTTATATTTAAAAGGGGCTGAGTTGGATTGTAAGAGTTTTATTTAATTGTTCACGTAAGCTATCTTAAACATATTTCTATGAGCAGAAATCTTTAACTTAGAGCTAATATGAGTTTCAATACTTATCTGTTTGACTTTTAATGGAACTTTTATAGCCACTTAACTTTACTGAATTTTTCTTCCTATCTGATCAATGCCTGTGACATTTTTCTTTCACAAAACTTTTCATTTATCAAAGTGTGTTCTGGCAGCCCCCCAAAATTTCCCAACCAAACTTTACCTGTTATTTATTTTGGAAATAAAGAGGAGATAGATTGAAAGCCACACTTGATAATAAGAGGTACACAGAAAAATGTATCATTGGAAAACCTTGAGCTCTCCACAGGATTTACTGTCAGGTTATCAGATTCTAACCTATTTCATTGCCCTGGAGCTATTTTTGTAGCAACTGTGTAAACTGCAGGTAACTGACCACTGCATTTTGTCTCCCAGGAAGGTGACTGAATTGACACCTCCCACACCGTGTCTACATTTCTACCCACAATAATTTGTGCCATTTCTGCTTGAATGCAATCACTGCACAGTTTTATATAAGGGACCTGTGTCTCTTCAGACTCCAAAGGACAAATGTAAATGTGTGATGGCCGCGTCCTTTGGGAGACCAGAAGGCAGAGTGAGTAATCTCGCCTGGAGGATGCAGAGGAAAACTTTTCCAGGAAAAATATACTGCTCTCTGGGCTGGGAAGGTGCAGCAGTTATAAAGGAATTTTTGGACTTGAACGCCAACAGGAAACACTTACAGGGCTTGATTTATTTAACGTTGTAAATTTGAGTACTTATCTCAATTTTAGGGTTTTTTTATTTTTTGAAGACCATTGACATTTAGAGAACAAGAGTGTAAATACTCTGAGAAAAGGCACATTCATCAGAGCAGGGCATGTTCTATGGACTTTAGCCTGCAGACCAACATGCTTGCTTGACCCCAGCAAGGATACAGCAAGTATTCAGAATAAATTTTTATAAAGGAAAGACCTAACAAGCTATTGATAACACTCTTTTTAGAAAACTAACCAAAGGTAAATGTGTTTTTATGATTTTTTTTTCTTGTTTGAGGCAGGGTTTCGCTGAGGCAGTCACAACAGTGAAGCTAAAGACATTCACTGAAGAGGACTTCCAGGACCGCTGCAGAAAGTGACAGGAACTGCAGGGTGAAGTCTGAAATGAGGGGCCATTTTTAAAGGGATTAATGGTAGTGTGTCTTTCGCTGTAATATATTTTTGAAATCTAAACTTTCACTATATGTTTCAATCACACTGCGCATAGGGTCTGTACATAATGGTTGGTTTCTTCTCCACTTGCTTCTTACGAGTGGGCCTAGAAACACTTCAGACATTCCCCTTGTTTTCTCGGCCACTTCCTGCTCCTTCTCCTCTCCTCGACTTCCCTAAAATGTACCTTTCAACTGTGCACCTTTGATTTAGGCCTCCCAGTATTTCTTCTCCTTGGTGCAACTCGTGCGTGACTTTCACAGCCATGTCATTCACACTCCTTCAAGGAAGATCCTTAGGCTTTGGTCATCATGATGCAGTCAAGCATTGCACTTCCCAATATTCCTACCGATGGCAAGATCCGGGCAGACAATCCTCTCAGTCCCATAAGCACTTTCTTCCTAAACCTGCTTTCCTCTTTTTGTGCCCTCATCAGAACTTGGCAGAATCTACAACTACAGATTCCTTTAGTACATAGCCTTTTCTCCAATACTAACCCCAATTTTTTCTTCTATAATACTGGATCTTTGCATTCTTCCCTGTTACTATGGGCCAAGTACTCGTCAAGCTATTAAGGCCTAATTTTTAATCGTTTACCAAATGCCATCTCCTCTCACACCCTCATGGATATTGCCCAGAAATTCTTTGTCCCTCAAATTATTCAGTTCTTTTTATTCTCTGTCATCACTTTAAGTAGGTAAAAAATACTGTTTTGTACAAAATTATTGGGAAAATTTCCCATAGCCTCATTATCTGCTGCTTGTACCTCACGTCTATCTTCCCCTGTGTGCTTAATTCCTCAGGAAAGGCATCTAGTTCACCCTCTTTCCCTCTTCCCTTATGCTCTTGAAACTTCTAATCAAATTTAAACCCCTCTTGCTTCACAAAGTGTGCACCTATTAAACCAAGAACATTTTAGTATTCACTCTGTAATACCAGTCTTTTTTTTCCCCTTCTCACTGGACCTACCTACATCACTGCCTATGCAATGGCTTTCTTGTAATTTTCTTTATTTTTTTCCTATTTGACAGCCTGAGTCTCACACACCCTGGGTTTTTTTTTTACCCCTACCTCTTTGGAATTATCCCAGTCTCCTTCATATTCCTTCCCTTCTTCACCTCTAAATGTGGACATCTTTTAGGGAGTCAACTTTTGGGATCATCTTGCTATGTCAACATTGATTTCTTAGGGAATCTCTCCCAGGTTTATGCTGTGACAGACCAGCTACACACTGAGGACATTTATAATTCATCCTGGACCTCCCACACAATCAACTGCCTCCTTCATAAGTCTACTTGGATGTCCAAAAGGCATCTCAATTGAAATGTCCAAAACTGAGCTCCTAATATCTCTTCCTCATCCCTCACCAAAATAAAACTGTGATCCATATTCCTGGCCCAACAAATGGCAGCTGTAGGAAGGAATGTGTGAAGAGAGCGGCGGCCACAATCTTGACGTGATACATTCAAGCCGCACCCATTCCATTCAAGACCAAGGATTGTATATTTTTATGTGCTTAATTAGTGGTATGTTATTTTCCTTATGTAACTTGAACTCAAAGAATCCTCATCTTTAGGAGAAAACAGCCTTTATGTTAATGTGTTAATTAGCCAGCAATGCACTCCCAGGGCACCAAGAGGAAAATAAAAGGTGGCAGTGAAAGTTGAAAAGAAAATACAAGGTGGTACGTTACTATGGTATCCCTAGTTGAGGAGTCCTACAGGGTCATTCATGGAAACCGTACCTAATGGAACAGTTCACTGGGAGGAAAAATTATTCGCTCTCTCCTTTGTGACTTTTCAACAATCAGTGAGAAGTTTTCTCCAAGAGAAGAATCCTCCTTGCCACTCTGTGCTTTGACCTTTGGTTCTCAGGGGAGCCTAAGCAGATGCAGAGCCCACATGCCACAGTGCACATAGCACAGCCACAGATCGGGTGGTTAATTTCTTTCAAACACCAATCAAATTCATATCATCTCCAGAAAAGCCTCTACACTTTGGTATTTTTGAGCAAAGTTTAATTAAAAGTAAAGTGTTAATTTAGAAATACCAGGTGTTTTTTTTTTTGTAAAAAATGAATGTCAATTTAATGTGGCTTCTAATTTGTGGAATGATCTGAAAATACATAGGCATTCTGGAACTTTAGCTAATCATTTTATGAATATTTACTGCTCGAGTGTCTGAGTCATTTCCTAAATTATTTCCCAAATTGGAAACTACCTGATACCGTATTTTATTCTAATTGTACCTTTCAGTCTATCTGATATTTGCAATGTGAATGACTAACATGAGCGACACGACTTTTCACTGTCTAATCACAAGAGACATTTTCCACACGCAGCTTCAGTTGAATTCTTACAGCCACGATTCTTTTCTACTTCTGCTTCCAGTGTCTTTCATAACCACCAAATAGAATAATATTTTTGTGTGCATTATTTGTGGCATCTACACAGATTACACTGTTAGAAGATTTGATTTGATATTCAATTTTGCTTCAGGCTGCTACTGGTAACGTTACCCACTTTAAACCTCAAGAATGAATGGGTCTAACTAAATTGTTTAAAACCTCAAACTTGTTACAACTGGCTGCTAAATGAGTAATTGCAAATTCGGGGAGAGAATAAAAGTGCTTTGATTTATCTTGCACACTCATAATTGAGTTATTCTCTTTAAGGGCAGTAGAAAATAAATAATAATAGCTATTTAAGTTATAGTGATATGGAAATTTTTATATTAATTTTATAGGGAATTGCCATAATTAATTCAATAAAGAATATCTTTCATTAGGTCTGAAGGTGTCAAATAGTGGTTATAATATCAAGAACTTTCTCAAAATAACTCTAGATTTCAACTTACCCTGTTTTTTCATGTAAATGTTACTTATATGTAACATATGTGTTAGGCGTAATAGTCACATTTAAATTGTAAGTTACACAGCCCTGTGAATTTGCACAAGGTACTCCATAATCAGCCTCCAGACCAAGAAAGAGAGTACTACAGAAATTCCTTTTTTCCACAGTAAATGTGGATGCTGTATGAATATGAATTTTTAAATTAATAATTGCCACCTAACACATCTTCAGTTCATATCTGCGATAATTATCTAAAATGATTTTTACTGAGAGCACAGTGATCATGAGATCTAGGTTTTACAGGTGAGCTCATGGTGAACCAAACATTCTCAAACACAAATTTAATCCTGGTATTGACAATAGTTTCACATTGTCCTTCACTGTCTAGATCAGGCAGACATATCTTTAAAAAGTGTCGATTTTAATAGAAAAATACTCAGTTATTACTAATTAATTTATTTGTGTATAAAATACCATATTTTATTCACTTTCTCTCACCCCAACTAGTACACACCATACTCACAATAAGTAAAAGAAAGATTATATTAACATTTCTCTTTTAATGAACAGAATTTAAGAAAGTTTAAGTCACAAATACTTTGTGGACAAGTTTGCAGATTGTTAGACAAGAAGTTGAAATAATACTTACATATTATAGTTCTAAAATTGTTCCTATTACTCAGTTATACTAGAGAAACAAAAAAACAGGTGGCTTAGCTTCCAAAGGTGAAACTTTTTTATAGCTCTCTGCTTTAGGGTAGACTTTCATTTGATGTTTGAAAAGTAATTTATCTATTTTAGAAGCAGTACCTCATTAATACTATTTACATAGAAAATCTGCAGTAGAACAACTGTAAAATAATAAAAGGATAGCACTGTGAACATTAGGCTAAATATACAACTGGGAAATAGAAGACTAATTTAATATTGCAAATGAAATTAAACCTCTGAAGCAGGAGATGCTAGCAAAGCTACTAGTTAAACTATCTGTAGGCAGCTTGTGCAAAATTCAGACTAAAGAGTAAGACAAGTTAGAAATAGTTGCAAGGATGATTTTTACAAATTATTGCGTGCCATTGTTTCATGAACAGTTCATTAAATGATATAACTGGTTTCTAATTTATAAATCTTACTCTTTTAAAACCACTTATTTAATTGGAATGTTGTCATTTTATAGTTCTAAAGTAATTCTATGTCATTGCCTGAGATTAGTTAAACCCACATAAAAATAAAAGTAGTGAGTACTTCAAAGAAGTGATAAACCATAGGATTTATCAATGTCAACTTTTAGATGTTAAAAATGAGCCACTGATGATCAATGATCAAGGGATTTATGAACTAAAATCTTAGGTGATTAGAGTATATGCAACAAGGTGGCTACATAGGCACATTTACAATGGCGAGTTGCTCAGATCCAAATTATTTTCCCTCCCACGTGACTGCTTACAGAAAGTTAGCAACAGGGTCACATGTAAAGTGGCGTGGGAAAATCTGTGAAAAGCAAGTATTTCTAACCTAACAAATGGCACTGACTGTAAATTAGATACATTAGAGTCCATGTTAAGCAGGGTTATCTTCAGAAATAACTTATTGATACCCAACTACAGTAGATCTTCTTCTTAAAAATATGATAAATCTTCAGGGCTGGCTTGATTTGCTCCATAAAATGAACCTCAACACAACCACTAATGAAGTTCATTTGGGTCAGGCCGAATTGATACCTAGTTGCTCAAGCATACAGCATCTGTTTTCAATACCTGTGGAAAGCTGGTAGAAAACTGTAAGTAGATGAAATTTTGTATTTTATAGCTAACAGTATAGTCTATATATTTATAAGAAGTTCCTTTGACTAGACTAAGGGTTTTATCAATCTAATCAAGGTAACTAAGCAACACATGTTGATTAATTAGCTATTGTCTTAATAGACAAATGGCATTGACTAAGCTATCATCTGATCATTTTTAAGTAATACACTGTTATAGCATAGGCTACTATATTGGTCCCTGCTCCAGAACAAATTATTGAAAAATTTAACAGTTTAAAATTAATAAACATTTATTATTAATTCTCCATTTCTGGGGTCAGAAATCCAGGAGTGGCTTAGCCAGATGTTGCTGGTGCAGGTTTTCCTTCAGGGTTGTGATTCAGTTGTGAATTATGGCTGCTGTCATCTCAGACTTGACTGAAATTGAAGGGCCTACTCGCAAGCTCATTCACATGTCATTCCTAACCTTCTGCTTTTGCTAGCTGTTGTCCATACACATTAGCTTCTACCTGCTTCTCTGTATGTTTCTCAAATTATGGGCAAAGGAGAGAGGGAAAAGACAGTTAGTGCTCAAACAGAAGCCATGCCATGTGTGTGTGCCAATTTTCCACATGGGTGAAGTCATTATGTACTAACTAAAAGACAGGAGCCACAGCCTTTTTATAACCCAATTGCCAAAGTGATACCGCATAATACCCTGTGTAGTTCACTCACTAGCAATGCATCAGTAAGTCCACCCACAGTACTGGAAGGCAGTTGCATAATGGACCAGATCGCAAGGAGTGTGGGTGAAGGTGGTCATTCGCCTCTGTATCAACTCCAAAGTCTCCGATAGCCTTCCGGAATCGCTCCAAGTAACTCAAGTTTCTCTAAATCTACACTGCCTTCTCAGCTTTCATCTGATTACTGGGCAACTGACTTACTTGGGGGAATATTTGTGTAATATTTTCATGGCACTGGTACATGGATTTCATAGAATATATGTTTATAAAGAAAAACAGTGAAAAGATTCTGTCATTGTAGCTTTATAAGTTTTGTGCCTAACAGAAGTAAATCCCTGAATGGGGATTTGATAGCTTGATGGCATTATTTCCAGAAATCATTCAACTATGTTAATTGTGATTCTATAAATTACATACAAACAGTATAATCTTGCAAAAGTCATGGTCTATTATAATTCTGTCTAAATATTTATCTTCCATCTTAATAAGCCTTCTCCAAATGCAAATGCCTCAGCCTAGCTTCCTCAGTGCCAAGGAGACGCCGCAAAGCTGGGCTGGCTGTGTGATTTGCTGGCCCAACATCAGCTCCCCCGACTGGACCAGTCAGCCCCTTCGCTGTGCCAAGGACCCACCTCTTTGAGCCGTGACCTGGATAAAAGGAATGCTAGCATCAGAAAGTGACAATTAAAATTTTCACAATTTATTTCATGAGTCTCCAGTGACTCATGTAAAATCATTTCCCCAATGTTAACTGATAAAATTATGAGTTTGTCATCTCACAGGTACCCAGTAATTTGTGAAATGCCTGAACATGTAAACCTAGCAACCAATTTGCCCACTCATGCCCTTTGTTCTCTTTGTTTTAAAGATCTCTTAATATTTTTCTAAAAGTCTCTCTGCTGTTTGTTTGTTTGATGGCTATTATAACATTACCATACATCTTACTTTGCATTTGAATTATTTATATCTTCCTTGTTCTTCCATATATTAAAAGGCAAATAAAATGCTTTAATGTGTGTTTGTTTTTATATCATAATTTTATCTTTTTCTGAAAATTACCTCTTGACAATGCTGAGGACGATGTGTGACACAATAAAACCCTAGAATGTAAATTCCATTCTGACTGTTATGGACTATTACAACAGTTTGAATTCTTAAAGTTTTATTTAGCCTTCATTAAAACATAATTCATGGACATATTTTAAAAATAGTACCAGAGATCTCAAATCAAAAATTTTAAAAGGGCTGGGGTTTAATCTGGGTTGAAATGCTTCCCCATCACATCCAAAATCCTGGGTTCAAACCCCAGTGCTGAAAAAAAAAAGAAAAGAAAAGTAGAGCTGAACAAAAAGAAATTAGAACTAAATTGGAAAAAATTAGAAAGTTTAACTTATGTCAATGGTTCATTGCAATATTCCCTCTGTCTCTTAGGTGTCTACCCCATATATCATGAAACACAACATTTAATATCTTTTTTCTCTGGTATTCACATTTATAAATTATTAAATAGACAGCTGTTTCATAGCATCAACTTTAAAACGTGCCTGCTGGTTTCTGACCGTGGTGAGTTAGACCTTGGCATCTCATACCAGGAAGTCCACTTCTCCCATCCTAACACTACCTCAGGTGCCCGTGCTGACTCCTCAGAGGGTGCCCGGGGCTTCCCAAGGAGAACAAATGTTTGCAATTGTGTAAATACCCTTCCCTTCCTTTCCAGATAGCTCACCTTGATTATGCTGCATTTCTAATGCTGGGGTATTTGTTATCTAATGCTGCTTTCCAAATGGCTCCCAAATTTAGCTCCCTGGAACAATAAACAATTATTATCTTACATGATTGCCGTGTGTGGTCCGGAATTCAGAAGCAGCTTAGCTGGGTGGCAGTGGTTGAGAATCTCTTGTGAAGTAACCAGGACCAGAGGCAGACGTGTATGCCAGTCAGCTCGGCTCTTGTGAGTCACCTCCGTTCTTGTGAGTCACCTCGGTTCTTGTGAGTCACCTTGGTTCTTATGAAGATGAAACAGGAGGACACAGGCGAAATGCAAGTTAGAGACCGGCTTGGGCAATTTAGGCAGACTCTGTCACAAAATATCAAATAGAAAAGCTGGGTGTGCAGCTGTGCAGTAAATTGCCCCCGGGTTCTGTTACCAGTGGTGGCCACAGCCAGGTGTGAGGGGCACAGCTATGACCCCAGCACTCTGTGAGGCTGAGGGTGGAAGGCTGCAAGTTTGAGCACAGCTTGGGGAATTTAGCAAACTAGTGCAATTCTGTTTCAAAATAACAACAACAACAATAATAATAATAATAATAGAAATCTGAGGACATAGCTCAGTTCCTCCTAGGGTGATAACTGGAGGTGAAATTACAGTTTCATATATTTAACTAATTAGAAGTGTAGAAAATGATCACTTTTCATATTTAATTTTGAGGCTTAGGCAATTTGATACCCTATTCTCTATTCTAAGATTGATGTTCATTTTCCTTTTGTGTCAATCAGTTGGTTTCATGCCGCACATAATTTTTCTTAAATATTTTTGCTTTAAGCTTAGTGAGCAATAGAAGGAAACACAGAAAACAAAAAGACAAGTCAGGGAAGGACAAGTTCGAGATGGAAATAATCAGTTCAAGCCAACTCTGCAAATGTCTAGAAAGAGTCTGTGGATGATGAGTTACTGAGATCTCAGGGATCTTCAGGGTCCTGGGAGCCCGCTGCAGCCTCAGCCGCCTGAATCCAGTGAGGCAATGGTAGGTGTGGAATGGTTTTGAAAGGAAGGGGCAGCTAGAGTGCAGTCATCTTTAGAACAAAAGTCACCAAGAATATGAACAGAACAAAAAGGGCGAGGAGAAAGGGCCTGTGGATCTCATGGTGAAAATGCTGGAGAAATGGAGAGTTACAAGACATAAAGAGATAGAGCTATGGAGAAGAGTAGAAAGGATGGAGAAGGGAAAAGAGAGAAGGGAGAAAAAACAACGCGAAATGGAGTGTGAAGAAGAATGGGGAGAGCTGTGTCTCGAGCAGGCAGGGTACTAATGTTCCAGTGACAGCATGCGGCAGGGTTAGCTCAACCCCTCGGACCAGAAGAACGCTGACCAACATGGCAGCAGCTCTGTCTTCAGGGAGCTCAGCAGGAAAGGTCCGGCAGTCCATGGCTCCACTTCCTGTGGGTTGACAAGACAGCGTCACGGGCTGAGCCCATTTATGGAAAGGAAACTAAATCGAATACACTGACATTATTATTTTACCTTAGAGTTTAAATAAGCCAATGCGCCAGAGCTCTCTGTGAAGCATTACAGAGAGAGATTCATTGAGCAACATGAACCATCCTAGGCAGCTTCCAAGGCCATTAACAGAAATTAGGGATTCCACTGAGCAGCTCTTCTGTGTTTTATTCATTTACAAAACAACACATGATAGGTACAGGCTGTGATCTGAGATGCTAAGAGATGTGAGTTACGCTGCTTTACCTCCCCAGGCTCTTAGAAGCCTGTTTCTGATTAAAAAAACTCAGCCAGGGAGCTTCCCTGGAAGGCAGCTGTGGAGGATGTGGTTCTGGGAGGCAGGCTCTGCTTTACTTGTCTAAGCGCTCGCTCCTCCAGGTGTAAGTAAAGGCTGTATGGAAATTACACTAGACTTCATCTAGCACTGTCTTCTTCCAGGGGAACAAACAGAACAACAGGTAGAAGAAGCACACACAGCCCCTGCGGAGAGAGTGAAAGTCCCTGACTTAAATTTCAACCAGCAGAGAAATATAAGGAAGTTACTTAGTGAAGTATGCTGTGGCAAAGTGCTTTTTTTTAGAAAAGAAAGTGCTTTCATCAGCGAGGCATGGAATTTATTCCACCCTCTCAATAAATGAGCACATTCATAATTGAATGGGGCACAAGAGTTTGCTAGAATGCAAAGCCACACTTTGGAATAAGACTGCTGTTTATCAAAAAAAAATTATATAGTGGTATTTGTGAAGTAGAGAATTCACGGAAGCAATACCAAAAGTATTTTAGCATTGCCATTTATATTTGTAACTTTTCTCCTTGCATTCGTGGTGTGGATGAGGGAAAGAAGGACATCGGTACACAGGCACAGAACGCTGTGGGGCTGGCCCTACTCCGAGGGAGATCACTCAGTAATTAGTATGTACTGACCCAGACTGGGACGAAAAGGATGCCAGTTTCTACAAGTGAAACAGGAGTGCCTTTATGTGTGGTGGACTGCTCTTCCATGCTTTCCTTCTTTCCTGTTGGATTGATGAGGAAATAGAGGGGTGTGATACTGAATGTGGTGTCTGTCTTCTTGGTTGGAACTTTTTCTATTAAGAATTATTTTGAATGGATTTTAGCTTTACAAATTACAGCACCATGTCATGTTCAAGAATTCTAGGGGAAGACTGAAAATTAGAATTATGGAAATGATCCTACCCACACTTAAAGATTTTTATTGTACTCATGAAAATGAGATTGCCTTAACTCAAGAATCAGATAAAAATTGTGGGTTCTGATTACCATAGAAATGGAAGAACTGGGTTTTAAATGCCCATTTTCTTAATTCAGCAGAGGAATATCAAGGCATTTCGAGATTTACTGAGCAGTAGGAGAAGCACTAAGTGGGTTGAAAGACACTTTATGCTCATTTAACATATAATTAATTGACACTAAAACATTACATTAATTACATTCTATATTTTGCTCTCTTGTGCTAGATTTATCTTTTTTAATAAAGAAGAAATACATGTTACTTTAAAGAAATGTTTGTAATATACAATAGAAGATTATATATATATATATATATATATATATATATATATATATATATATATATCATGAGGGCCAGGGACAGCTCAGTGGTGTAAACACCTGCCTGGCAGAAGTTTCTGAGTTTGATTCCTGTTACCAAAAATTATATATATATATATATATATATATATATATATATATAAAACCAACCGCAAAGAAACAAATATTTATAATAATATTAGAGCAGGGGTCCTTTGAAAGCTTTGATAATATGTAAATTTGTGGCCAAACAAGAATGCGGAGATGCAGAGTATGTGGACACACATAGAGGACATTAAAAATGCTATTGCTCTTGAGTGCTTTACTTTCCATGCTAAAAAAAGTTCCAAAAATTTAGTATGTAAACTAAGTTGTATGTTTGCAGAAAATGTAGAATAGGTTACAAGTTTATTTCTTATACTGGCAATTGACACAGTTGTGCATATTTACCTCTCCGAGAATACACAGAATTAACTTACTGGCTTGCAGTGATGAGGGTGAACTCGGCATTTAAAACAGAAGCCTTATGTCTATGGTTTCCGTCTCTGAGTGCACTGCTTAGCTCTGGAGTGTGCATCAGTACATTGGCAGGAGCCTTCACTTGTCAGATTTCCTTTAATAAGACTAACAATACTACTCTGTGGCTGGTCTCCTGGGGACTTACTACTCAACCTGATTTCTGAATCAGTGGGATCCACTCCACTGGCAGCACATCAGGAAATGCAGGATCCCAGCCCTGCCCCCACCTGCTGGACTGAAATTTTCATTTTAATGAGATCATCAGGTCTTCTTCAGGCACCTTAGCTTTCGAGTAGATACAGGAGTAGATACAGCAGATACAGGCTGTATCAAGTAGATACAGTCTGATCGATTAGGAGCTATAAAGTTCTCAGGAGATAAAAAAGAAAATAAATTCCGAAGAAACACAGCTCCAAGCATGAGCTTTACTTTTCTACCCCATAGATTCGCTTTAGAATTAGGCCATCAAGTGAACTGAAGAAATAAGCATAGTTAGAATTTAGCAGCAGCAAGATTTCATTTACAGTTATATAGGCTGGAAAATTGTTTTCAAAATAGAAAATGCATGTCAAGTGGTTATTATTATGTTCTTCTGGACTAATTTTTTCATTTACAGTGATGATTTCAATGATATTTAATGTTACTGAATCAAATGCAAAAATCTGCAAACATTCAGGAGACTGAGCAGTCCATTTGCTTTCTTTGCATGAATGAAAAAGATTCTAAGTCTAAAGCAGTTGTAATAACCAGAAACTGTGCAGGCTTTGGTCCTATCTGACCAACCACTAAATGAGTGTGCTAAAGATCATCCTGTCCCCTTATATGGAGTGTTTGTACCATGGACAAATGAATCAGGAAACAAAGGCTATTCTTTCTAGAACAGACTGCAATTGAAAGAGATAACTGGTGAAATCCAAAACGAAGATACATTCAAAATGTTTTTATCTGGCTGCTATAAAATTAGAAAGCCCACTTGCTAGTTTAAAATAAGAGTTACACTATCAGGAAAAAGGGGTGCTGGTGTTTGTGACCAGCATGCTCTCTTCCTGGAGAAAATGTGCATCAGAAATGTTACAATCAAAAAGTTATCGAAATGATTACAATGGCTAGTTCCACCCAGCCTAAGAAACTGATACCTAGCTTTATTTTTTTTTTAGAGTTCTTTATTATTTTTTTCCCTTCTACACTGTTGGTGGGAATGCAAAGTGATACAACTACAGTGAAAATTAGAGTCCTCAAAGCACCAAAACTAGAAGTTCCACTGGGCAACACAGTATCCCTTGCTGGTGTCTTCCTGAAAGGGGTAAAGACACCCTAGGACAGTGATCCAGGAAACCAGGCTTATAGCGGCACAACTCCTAGTAGTTCACTCTTGGAAGTGACCTATCCATGTGTCCATCAACAGATTCATAAATTAAAGAAAATGGTTCAGTAGTTTTGTAGCTTAAGGATATACCAGTACACCAAACTTGTGGGATACTTGATTTTATGTGTTTAAGGCACCGTTTTCCTTGGTCAGTACAGTGGTTTTTGCTACAGTTTTGTCTTCCTGATCCTCTCCTTCTCTGCTTTCTTTCTCTTGGAGAAATAATTGTTATGGATTGAGGGAGGCCATTTGGGAAACTATGGATCTGGTATATATATTTATATATATGTGTGTGTGTGTGTGTGTGTGTGTGCACATGCACATGCATATGACCTCTGTTGCCCGTGTAGCAGGTCTAAGCCTTGCTTGCACCTATGTAGCACTTGTCCAGAACTTTTCATTTTAATTAAAAGATTAATATTAACATTGGTTCTAGGATAATCAGGAGTGAGTTAGGTATAATTTTTGTATTTTAAGCTTCTTTGCTAAGTAAAACTTAAGAAATAAATCCATCCTCTATAACTGCCTGCTTTTTTGGGAGCCTTTCCATTCTGGTGTCACTAACACCTTCCTCCCCAGGGCAGGCAGAGCTCTCACTCCTGACACCAGGAATGCTCCGGTGCGGGCATCTGAGGACAGCTGCAGGTGATGAGGGAAGCTGCTTTGGAAGCTGGGCCTTCAGTAAGATGCTGGTGAGTCAGCCAGCTCCACTGTGGCACCTGTCACAGAGGGAAGGTGCACACAGCCAGCAGCCAGCCCACTGGGTAGGACTGGCAGGAAATGAGGCGCCCAAAAGTTTAGGTGTTTCTGCAGATCACATAGAGATACTCTAAAATCTCTTGCTACAGGTTTGTCACTTACTGAATACAATAAATCTACAAATATTTATTTGATTGTTTGGTATAGTTTTATTGTTGCATCACATTCTTCTGGCAGTAGTGAAGTCAAGAAATGAAAAGCTAGTGTAATAAAAAATTCAATGCTGAATGCCAAGTAGATAATTACTGTGAACTCCCAAGCCCCAACAGATTGTCAATGCTTATGGGAATAAACTTAATAGTTAATAGAGACCAGAAAAGTGAGTCTTTGAAGAGACATCAATATCTACTCCAAAAGTGAATAGTCACACAAAGAATGTTCCCCAAGGCAATTTAACATATCCAGCTGCTAATTCTGTTTACAAAAGCAAGAAATTTTGTTTAAACAAGATGAGGTTTCTTCTAAATTTAATTTAGTTTGAATTTTGTTTGTTTTGAAAGACATGAAAAGTAAAGGAAGGAGCCCAAATATCAGTTTTATACAAGTATCATGATGGTCTTCAACTAAGGGATTAGATGATCCCAACAAGACCTTATGCTGGAGTCCAGCTGCGGCAGGGCTAGGGTTTCCCAAAGGTGGTCAGGGAGTTGGTGATTGAGAGACAGAAAACACTGCACGCCAGTCTGTGAGTGAATCTGAATCCACTTTATTTTTTAGAAGCTGGAATATATATATGCTAACCTTGGCAGCAACCCCCAGCCCCAAGCAGGAAGCGCCCCAGGCTTAGGGCCAGGCAGGGATAATCCTAAACAATAGGTTTTAACCTCAACCCCAAGCAGGAAGTGCCCCAG